>JAGKTI010038861.1:0-10653 GCA_018397915.1 Birgus latro | reverse complement strand
TGCTCTCATGTTCGTGAACTTGATTCTTCTGAATTCTCTACTCTCTGGCTTTGGCTTTCCTCTCATTCTCTGACTAAATATATCTGTGCTGTTTACTTATATCCTAATTCTACTGACTACCAAAAATTCTTTGACTATCTTACTTCTACGATGGAACACATTCTATCCATTTCTCCTTTCTTTGAAATCTCCATTCTAGGAGAATTCAATGTTCACCATCACCTTTGCCTCTCCTCTCCTTTCACTGATCCACTTGGTGAACAAGCCTACATCTTTTCTATCCTTAATGACCTAGAGCAGCTTGTACAGCACCCTACCTGTATCCCTGACAGCCTTGGAGAGAGTTCCAACATACATGACCTTTTCCTAACAACTAATCCTTCTGCTTACACTGTTAATCTTTTCTCTCCGTTGGGCTCCTCCGATCATAACCTTATTACCTTAACCTGTCCTATTGCTCCGGTACGGCCTGTGGACCCTCCAAAGAAACGCCGCCTGTGGCACTTTGGAGCTGCAGATTGGGAGGCCCTCAGGCAGTACTTTATTTATTTTCCTTGGAATGATTATTGCTTCCATGGCCGGGAACCATCTGAGTGTGCCTTGTGCATTACGGAGGTTATTCTCTCGGGGATGGAAGCATACATTCATTTCTCATATCCTCTGACTAATGCAAGAAAGCATTGGTTTAATCACGCTTGTTCTAATGCTGTCTGCAACAAGGAGAGGGTTTATAAGAGGTACCGGAGCCAACCCACCCCTGAATCACATCTTTTTTATATTTCTGCCCAGAATCATGCTAAGTCTGTTCTTCGCTCTGCTAAAAATAATTTCATCCGTGCTAAATGTTCTCAACTCTCCAACTCGAATTCTTCTCGGTCCTTCTGGCACCTTGCCAAAAACCTTTCTAACAACTTTACCTCATCATCCTTCCCTCCTCTTTTCTATCTGATGGCTCTGTAGCTATTTCTTCTACTGATAAAGCAGATCTCTTCACTCAGACTTTCTCCTCCAATTCCACCTTAGACGATTCCGGTGCTATTCCTCCATCGTTTTCCCCCCCTCTGACTTCCTCTTGACTGACATTAAAATTTCTTCAGCTGATGTATTTTCTGCCATAACTGGCCTCAATACTAACAAGGCATATGGGCCTGGTGGAGTCCCTCCTGTTGTCCTCAAAAACTGTGTTTTTGTGCTTACACCCTGCATAGGTAAACTCTTTCGCCTTTGTCTCTCAACTTGTACCTTTCCTTCTTGCTGAAAGTTTGCTCTCATTCAGCCAGTCCCAAAGAAGGGTGACCATTCCCAACCCTCTAACTATCGTCCAATTGCTTCAACATCCTGTGTCTCAAAAGTTTTTGAGTCAATTCTTAACAGAAAAATTTAAAAACATCTTTCCTGTCACAACCTTCTTTCTGATCGTCAGTATAGGTTCCGTCAGTGACGCTCCACTGGCGATCTTCTCACCTACCTTTCAGACTCCTGGTCATCCTCCTTTCGGGACTTTGGCGAAAGCTTTACCATTGCACTTGACATCTCAAAGGCTTTTGATCGAGTCTGGCATAAATCTTTAATTTCCAAACTGCCCTCCTACGGTTTCTATCCTTCTATCTGTGCCTTGATCTCTAGCTTCCTTTCTGGTCGTTCTATAGCCACTGTAGTAGACGGCTATCGTTCTTCTCCTAGATCTATCAACAATGGTGTTCCTCAGGGCTCTGTCCCATCACCAACTCTCTCTCTTTTATTCATCAATGACCTTCTAAGCTGTACATCTAACACTATCCGCTCACATGCTGATGATTCCACCCTTCACCTGTCCATTCGGTTTCCGCAACGTCCATCTCAGCAGTTACTTCAACAAAAAAGGGATGAGGCTATGGCACACCAAATGTCTGACTTGGCTCGTATCTCTATCTATCTATCTATTGCCAGACGCCATAATCCCGTAAGGGGTGGCCACTTGACTTTGAGTTATTTGTTTTACAGGGAGGGGCACTATCCCTCCACCAACCCACTTGTTAACAAGTAGGGAGCACGTATGTTTTGGTTATATGGTTACCACCCAGCATTGTAAATGGTTTCTTGGCTTACAGGAAACCATTTGGCTTGTCGCTCAATGTAAAGCCACCGGTAAAGGAAAGAAAAGCAATAAGAAGTGACAGGAAAGATGGGAGAAATTGGAAGAGAGGAGGGCAGGCACAGAAACAGAATGATAAAGGTTAAGGAAGAAATAGGCAGCACTACATCAAGTGAGTGGATGATGGTCGCCACTGATTGGGGTAAAAATAATCTTGTTATTTTTAATGCATTAAAAACTCAGTTCTTACACATATCAACCCAACAAAATCTTTCTCAGGATTACCCACTAATGTTTAATAATGAACAGTTATGTCCTGCACCATCCCTGAACATGATTGGTTTCATTCTCTCGGGATTTGTCTCGGAAAGAACATATTACATCTCTTGTGAAATCTGCTTCCAAGAGATTAGGTGTGCTAAGCCGATTCCGAACTTTCTTTACCCCTGCACAGTTGTTGACCTTGTACACGGGTTTTATTCGCCCGTGTATGGAGTACAACTCTCATGTGTGGGGAGGCTCCCCACATGCAGCTCTTCTCAATAGGGTGGAGTCAAAGGCTTTTCATCTCATTAACTCTCCTCCTCTTACTGATTCCCTTCAACCTTTGTCTCTTTGCCGCACTGTTGCATCTTTATCTCTCTTCTATCGCTACTTCAANTCTGTCCTATCACCTACTCTCTTCCTTTTATTCATCAATGACCTTCTAAGCTGTACATCTAACCCTATCCACTCATATGCTGATGATTCCACCCTTCACCTTTCCATTCGGTTCCTGCAACGTCCATCTCAGCAGTTACTTCAACAAAAAAGGGATGAGGCTATGGCACACCTAATGTCTGACTTGGCTCGTATCTCTGATTGGGGTAAAAATAATCTTGTTATTTTTAATGCATCAAAAACTCAGTTCTTACACTTATCAACCCGACAAAATCTTCCTCAGGATTACCCACTAATGTTTAATAATGAACAGTTATGTCCTGCATCATCCTTGAACATGCTTGGGGTTTCATTCTCTCGGGATTTGTCTTGGAAAGAACATATTACATCTCTTGTGAAATCTGCTTCCAAGAGATTAGGTGTGCTAAGCCGATTCCGAACTTTCTTTACCCCTGCACAGTTGTTGACCTTGTACACGGGTTTTATTCGCCCGTGTATGGAGTACAACTCTCATGTGTGGGGAGGCTCCCCACATGCAGCTCTTCTCAATAGGGTGGAGTCAAAGGCTTTTCGTCTCATTAACTCTCCTCCTCTTACTGATTCCCTTCAACCTTTGTCTCTTCGCCACACTGTTGCATCTTTATCTCTCTTCTATCACTACTTCAATGGTCACTGTTCCTCTGAACTGTCTGCCTGCATCCCTCCACCTCTACGACGGGCACGTAGTACCCGTCTAGCAACAAACTCTCATCCCTTTTCTGTCCAACTCTCTAATGCAAGAGTTAACAGTTACTCCCAGTCCTTCATTTATGCAACTGGTCAACTCTGGAACTGTCTTCCTCCGTTCTTTATTTCCTACTTCCTATGATCTCCAGTCTTTCAAATGCAATGTGTCCAGGCATCTCGAAATGAACGGATCTTGAATTTGGCTCTCTTTTGTATTGTTTTTGCTTTTTCTTGGAAGGAACAGTATGCAGGCCTGTGGCCTTTGGTTCCTTCTTCCTTGCATAAAAAAAAAAAAAAACTGGAATCTTCCTCCCGAGATGGTTGCACTGCACTCCGCTGCATACACCGTAGCACTGCTTGTAAATCTGCATCCTCCATCTGCACCCTCTTCAGGTCTTCTTCATCAGACGTTCGCCCTCTCGCTGCAGTATTGCTGCATTTCTTACTATGATCTTTTTAAATAGACTGCCAGCACTCTGGATCACAAGGCTGACGACTCAGGCTATCAGCATTGCCATGTACCCGCCTAGGATGGTGTTGCATCTCATAACTATGCTGGTTTAGCTTCCTGAGCCAGCATGCCAATTGTCCTTCCGGATTCTTTAGCATTTTCAGCCACTTGAGCGCTGCATGGTCCGTCCTGATGATGAAGTAGGACCCATACAAGTAGGAATGGAAGAAATCAAGGCTCTTCATCACTGCTCCTTATGGGTCACACAATACTTTCACTCTGGTGGGCTGAGCTTGCTGTATTACACCATCACATACTCATTGTCATCCTTCTTCTGCGACGGTACTCCACCAATACCATGGTCACTACTGTCACAGTCCAAGATAAATGGCTGACTGTGATAAGGGTATGGCAATACTGGAGAGCTTGCCAACGCATGCTTAAGTTCGTCAAAAGTTTTCTGAGTCTCTGCTGTCCACACAAACTTCTGCTTGTGCAGAGGTGCAGCTATCATTGCAAAGTCCTTGACAAAACGCCGGTAGTAGGTACACAAGCCAAGGAAACTCCGTAGCTCCTTCACACAAGTTGGAGCTGGCCAGTTTTCCACAGCTGCCACCTTCTCTGGGTCAGTACGGACGCCACTCTCACCTACAATGTGTCCTGGGTGCTTCACTTCCTTTTGAAACTAGTAGCATTGCTTGGGGTTCAGTTTGAGGTGCGCTGCGTGGATCCTGTTCAACTGCTTCGAAAGCCTCTCCAGTTCCTGGTCAAAAGTTTGTTCAAACACAATTACATTGCTCAGATAGATGAGAGCTGTCTGCTAGTGCAGGCCTTCAAGTATGTGGTCCATGAGACACTCAAAAGTAGCTGGGGCATTGCACAGGCCAAATGGCATCACTTTAAACTGCCATAAACCCCGCCTGTATGAAAAGGCTGTTTTCTCCTTGACTTTTTCTGCAACCTTGACCTGATGATATCCTGCTTTCATATCTAGTGTGGAGAAAGGCACCTGACAGAGCATCCAGTTGTGTCATCAGTCCTCAGCAAGGGGTATGCATCCTTCACTCTCACTTCATTCAGGGCTCGATAATCTACACAGCACCTTACTGAACCATCCTTCTTCCTTACCAGAACCACTGCTGATGCCCAAGGACTCCTGAACTTTCCTATCACTCCTTGACTTTGGAGATTCTCCATCACCTTCTCCATTTCTTGCCATCGGGCTCAGGCCATCCTCCATGCTGGCTGTTTAATCGGGCGGTGATCCCCAGCGTCTATACAATGCTTCACCAGATCAGTGCACCCCAGGTCTAGGTCTCCAGTGGAAAAGACATCAGCAAACTCCATCAGCAGCTGCCTCAGCTTCAGCACTTGTGAGCCATCCAGGCATTTGCAACTCCTTGAGAAAAGGTCTTGTAAGTGCTCTGGCAGATACCCGTCTTCTTTGACTATACTTCTTTTACAGGCCTTCCTCTGATGCCATTCAGGATCCACCACCTGGCACAGTCCCAGAATTTCTACCTCGTGGATCTTCTGTGGCTCATAGGAGAAACTGGCCACCACAACCGGCACATCACCTGCACCTGTTTCCACAATAGTTTTCCCCACCGTCACTTCAGCCTTTGTCTTGCACTCTACATCAGGCTCCACCACAGCTGTCAAAAGAGCCACTCACCCTACACTGGAGCAACAGTCTTGATTTTGGGGGTATGACTGTAGTGCTGAGCACCCTCACCTTGCCACCAGAACTGGTACATTTCACTGCCGTGATGAGAACCGACCTTCCTCGATCCTTCAGCTTCATGGAGCAGAAGTCCAGCTCACATCTGATGGACAACAGATAGTCCAGACCCAGAAGGCAAGGATCCTCCACGTCGGCCACATAGACTGGAAGAGTACCATTTTGCCCTGCCACTTCAATACAGACATCCAGGGGCCCCCTCAGTTCTGCGCAGTGCCCAGTTATGCCACACAGTTGCTCTGATGACTCGGGCAGATACCAATGATGTAACACATCAGGCCTCACAAAAGTCTGCTCTAAGGCCGAATCAATCACCAGGGAACACTTCTTTCTGTCTATTCTTCCGTCTACTCGCACACTGTTGATTGCCGTTGTCTTGCATTTTCTCGGTGGTGGGGTGATTTGGGAAAAGCCAGCTGGTGGTTGCCCCTTAACACCAGCCTCCACCAGTTTTATGCTTATTTCTGGTCTTCTGCAGCCTTCTTATCCTTTTTCTTCTTCGGACACTCAGAACTGAAGTGCCCCACCTCACTACATGTCCATCATGCTTTTGTTACAATTGAAGATTTCCTTGCACTGCTCTGTTTTTGCTCCTTCTTCCATTTGTGACAATCCTCCTTCTTGTGTCCCGACTTTCTGCAGAATCAGCAACCCCCTCCGGTCTTCTCTTGTTCCCTATTCCACTTGTAGCAGTCCTCTTTCCTGTGTCCTGGCTTTTCACAGTACCAGCAACTTTCTACAAATTTTTCGACTTCACATACCTGCCCCTTTCTTGCTTTGAATCCTGCACTACCACCTGCCTAAAAAGTGGATGTACTGGACCTGACATAGGACTCGAATTCTAGAGCCCTGGCTAGTGCTTCTTGCATGCTTCTTGGTTGTGCCTGCTTCACTTGCACTTTCAACTCTGCACTATCAAGAGCTTCGCTGAACTGGTCCCTCAGAAGAATAGCCAACAGATTAGGTGCTGCTCCAGGGTATGCCCTGTATGCCATACTCTCTAGGTCATGAGCAAGCTGCTGTAGGGATTCTCCTCGAGCTTGTACACGACTCTGGAATCTTGCTCTTTAAACCTCAGTCTGGTATATGGTCCCATATCTGTGCTCCAGCACTTCTACTAGGGACTGATAACTGTTCCTCCCCATCACTGACATCTGGCTCAGAATTTCAATTGTGGTACCCTTAAAGCTAGTAGCAAGCCACACTGCCCTCTGCCTATCATCCCAACCGTTCTGATCAGCAAGTAACTCTAACTCAAACTGTGCATGGTAAGCTTTCCAAGATACTCTGCCATCAAATTCCTGAGGTTTCTTTTTAATTGGACCCCCATTATAGCCATGCACTTCACTGGTTTGGGGCCTAGAAACTGGGGCATCATAATTAAGTCCAAGACTTAAAATTTCTTCATTCTGATTATTCAGCCCTGTAATGCTACCTTTATATGCTTGGGATCCATCAAGATTCATCATTCACTGTCCATTCTTTTTATATGCTCCACGGAATCTACCCTGGGGCTCAGCAGTGCAATATTTCTCTACAGAATCAATTTTCTAATTATCTTCACATGGTCGACTACATGCTTCAACTGGATATCTATGTGCTATCTGCACTCTTTGACTATTTCCTCACTAACTGTATTCAACTGGTCGTCTATATGCAGTTTCCACTCAGTCATATTATTGCTTACCTCATACTTCTGCTGTCATACCTCAGCATATACCTCCTCCTTCAATTGTTCCTGGTCTTCCTTCATTTCCCCCATGAAAACATCTAGCTGTCCTTGCATCCTCAGTTGTAACTCCCTCTGTTGCTCCTGTAATGCCTCTTGAAGCTGTTCCCTCTGTGCTTGCAGTTGTTCTTTGATTTCTTCATTTTGTGCCTGTAGTTGTCCACTGAGTTCTTTCTGTCCTTCATTCTGTGCCTGTAATTGTTCTTTGAGTTCTCTCTGTCCATCATTCTGTGCTTGCAATTGTACATTTTGTGCTTGTAACTGTTCTTTGAATTCTTTATTTTGTGCCTGTAATTGTCCTTGATGTTCCTATTGTGAAGCTTGTAATAGCTTCATAATTGCAGCCAGGGACACTTCCTCATCCTGCCCAGCCCGGCTCCTTGTCCGCACATCCACTTCCTCCATGTCGAGGATTAGACTCACTGCAGCACTTTCTAAAAATCCACACTCCTGACACCAGTGTTGCATCCCCATCCCACACTGCCACAGGCTCCAACAGCAGTAGTACACTATAGGAAGGACTTTGCCTAGTGAGTCGTTCTTCCTATGATCAGCCTTTAGGTGCACAGTACACAGGATCAGCTCAGGCATCGTAAGTAAACACTGGGTTCTTAAGTTCACTGTCTTTATTTTCCAAATAATTACACTTAATGCTTTAAGCACTGGAGCTATACAAACTTAACAACTGCAATTACACTTAACCCGTCATGTCCCGACCGATTTCCAACCTACGATACCCCAAAATCCTGAGCATTTTTTGATTTTTTTTTTTATTGGCTCAAACTTTCGCTTTTGGTGAGAAACATCGAAAATTCATAGAGAAATCGCGATCCTGTGCTTAAAAATGTTGATACAGGTGTCATGCAACCTTATGTTTTCCTTCTTTTTCAGGGTACCTGGCTAAAGAAAACGAACTATGGAAGGGTTAACTAATTCAAGCCACTTTCAATTACGTATTTATTTATGTATTTGGTAAGAATTAATGTGTAGTAACAGACTATATTGGTTTTCACACATTTATATAGGCAATAGAAGCATTGTTCAGTCACCAAACACATCCACATATGGCACCTTTCTTTTTGACATTACAACCTCATCACTTCTGTTTGCTTCTTGCTCTAGCTTCTTTATTTCTTTGTCCTTCACCTCAGGAATAATTTTCACCGTGAATTTCGTCATTGGAGAGATCGTGGGGCAACACACCTTTACTGGCCAGCTTACTGCTAACACGTGAATTGCCCAGTGTGGGGGGGAGGGGGGGTTAGGTGGGACCAGGCAGTATCCCCACTTGACAGCAGGTAGAGGAAGGTCTCCCACATATGCCTACCAAAAATCACCCATGAAACTTGAAAACTGTGCAAGTTATGACCCTTGCATTTGCGCAACGTACCCGTACGTCGATGGGTGTAGCTGTGACAAAACATCGCGACGTACCCATACGTCGATGGGATTCCTCGGGTTAATGCTTGACAACACTTCACAAGTACCGATGATATACAAACTTCAGTAACACTTCATTGTTTGCCAACAACACTTCACTGTTTTCACAAGCACCAAAATTATACAAAACTTCAAGAACACTTTGCTGTTTGCCAACAACACATCACTGTCACTGCACTTCACTCAAACTGAACTGAAAACCGACGGAACTTGCTGTAGTCTCTTCCCCATGACACTTCACGGACTTTGATGCATGGTCGCGGAGAGAACAGACGTGTTTTTCTGAGCTCTCCTCTAGCTTTATAGGGCTGCCTCACCGGCATTAGCTTTTTTTTTTTTCACCCTTCTGGTGACTGTTAGGCCAGCTATTATCTCAATTTCCTCCCCTCCCTATTAGCTGAGAACAGTAAGTGTCTGTTCCTATTTACTGAGATTACCTTTGCTTGCTGCCCACGGAGGGTACCCCCAATGATCACTCTGGGACGTGAATTGACACGGTCGGGCCTCCCTGGAGTGGTTTGAGAGGGCAATTTCAGCCTTAGGTGTTTGGTCCCGGGTTGTTTGTCCTTTGCTTGTTTTTCCTCCTCCTTCCCACCTCCCCTTTTAGGGGGAAGTGGTTACTATGTCGGACACCCCTGCCGCCTCCCCCCCCTTCAGGGGGGGAGGTAGCACTGACCAACCCACGACTGTCATACGGACTGACCGCCCCGAGACTGAATGGCCCCAGACACGACCCCTGCTGGACATCCCTGTAAATAATGCCCAATATGTTACCCTACATGCTGTAGGTTCCACTCCCTTGAGCAGTCTCAAACCTTTCTTTATCAAGAAAGTGATTGATTACTGTGCTGGGGAGGTGGAACAGGTGAAAAAACTTGGTAACGGAGACCTCCTCATTAAAACTGTCAACTCTTCCCAGGTAAAGGACTTGATGAAACTGCATAAGCTTCATGAATATGATGTTGAGCCGAAGATCCCGCACGCCATGAATTCCTGCAAGGGTGTCATCACCTGCAGGGATCTCATGGTTATGGAAGAGGACGAGATCATACGGGAACTTGCCCAGCAGGACGTAATTGATGCCCAGTTTATTACTAGATATTCCGAAGGCGTGAGGACAAAGACTGCCACTATTGTTTTGACCTTTGGCAAAGTTTCCCTTCCAGAATGTCAAAATTGGCTACGAAATTGTTAACGTCAGACCATACATCCCAAATCCGCTTCGTTGCTTGAAGTGTCAATTATATGGGTACGGTACTAAGACTTGTCGGGCTTCTCAGTCAGTGTGTGGTAAATGTGCAACACAGGGACATGATGCTGAACACTGCACATCGGAGACTGTACGTTGTTTTCACTGCAAAGGCGCACACTCCAATTCCTCTAGGGATTGTCCCAAGTGGAAGGAGGAGAAAGAGGTCTGTGTAGTGAAAACAACTGAGGGCATTTCCTACTACAAAGCTAGGAAAAAGGTGAAGGAGTTGCATGCAACTCCCATGCCGAATAGGTCCTATGCTTCGGCGGTGATGTCCCATCCCATGATGTGCTCTGTTGCAATACAGACTGACCCTGAAACTGTTGCTCCTGCCATGCCCTCTACTTCTCCATCTGAGCCTCCTGTCCAATCCACCTCTCAAACTGACATCCCTGTTGCACCTGTTGCACATTCCTACTCTCAGGCTGGGTGAGGAGACTGTAGCACCAGTCGAGCAGGGCAGGGCAGTACTCCCAAGGAGGATGGAAAGCTGATGACAGGGAGAGCTGGAGCTCCCGTTTCATCAGCCCTCAGGACTTGTTCCTGACCATCCTCCTTTGCTGAACTTTTTCAGTGTCTC
>JAGKTI010038859.1:0-10654 GCA_018397915.1 Birgus latro | reverse complement strand
TTCACCGAGAGCCACTTAATCGGGTCGGTCTTTTCACCGAGAGCCACCTAACCTAACCATGGTTTTCCAGTGGCCCTCGGTGAAAAGTCTCACCGCTTAAGGACAAGAGTGGCGCTTTGTTCTTGGTACCAGCCTGTCAGAACTGTAAGTTAAACATTTCTGCTCTCATTCAGGCATGTGCACAGATAGACTTCAACCGATGCTTGACCATCAGCCCTATTGTCATTTGGGACAGAAGTGCCCCTTTTAATGCAATATACCATATATTTTTTTAAAGGTTCGAAACTTCTCGAAAGGAATTCCTGCACCCCTTCCTCATCTGATCCATAATCCCTTACTGATCGATGCCTACAAAACACAGCACTACGTAAACAAATCAACCTTCCTTTATAACCACTCTCTGATCTGCTGGCTTCATGCGAACCACAGCGAGGTCACTGCACCAGATGGATGTTTTTGTAATCGACAGAGTGTTGTCTATCAAGTATCATACAAAGAGTTCAAATATATTTAAAAACTGTTCAGGAACTTACCATACACTAGATTTTTAATTCCATATGCAGAAAATCTTTTTCATTTTGTTCGGGGAGATTTGTAGATAATGCGATGCGATATGCGCGGATTAGAAGACGTCATTTATTACATTTTTCTACAATTGTAACTTTTTTTTCCCCTACGTAATTATGGTGTGAGATGGGGTCCAAAAAACTAAGGAAAGAGAGACCACGAAAGAGGAAGCATCATTGGCGATTCTAGGATTTTTTTTGGGGGGGGGGGGGGAGGAGTTGGAGGCTTCAAAAGTTCCCAAACATTTGTGGTTTAAGGTAGCTTCCAGGAACCGGTATTTTTACTGCCCGGTTTGGTGATCCGTTCATTTATCAACCTAACAGCTAGACTTTTGACTTTGATACTAAGTACTATCTGCTTGACGTTGAGCGTGAGCTGATTAACCTTTAGTACTAACCCTCATACTCTTGAGTAAGAGCTTCAGAACTATATGATTCTGTGAGTTTATGTTCAAGTAATATATATATTCTGAATGGCCAATCCTTTTTCTTTTTTCTTTTTACTCGCATGCTGTTTTTTTGACTGTGCGAGAATCTAGCAGTGTATCCCTTATAAGTACTTTGCTGCAGTAAAGGAAGCCGCATCTGCTTTGATACTGAAGCACTTGAGAATATAAAAATCACAGAGAGAGAAGCACGAAGCGGGAACCTGATAATAGACCTGCTGCCCACTCCCCAAGTACTAGAGTTAACCGTTGCTCCCAGTCCATGTATCAACAGGTCAACTCCGGAACTGTCTTCCTCTGTATTTCCTACTGCCTGTGACCTGCAGTCTCTTAAACGCAGTGTGTCCAGGCATATCGAAATGAACGGAATTTTGTTTTTATTTTTTCTTGAAGGAAACAATCATGTGGGCTTCTGGCGTTTGGTTCTTTCTCCCTTGCATAAAGAAAGATAAATATGGTCAAAAATACCAGAAATCATGTGGTCATAACCACCATTACAGTACATGGTAATAAGCACGACCACACCGCCACAACTCACGGTCATAAACACCACGATCACACCACATGGTCCTACAAATCACCACAGTACATGGTCATTAGCACCACCACACTGCATTTTTATAAGCACCACCACCACCACCACACTGTGGTAAGTTCAAGCACAAGTTCATACATTTTATTCCACAGTCATTAAATTTCAGACATAATCAGGACTTGCATGGTCGTACGAGTAATCTCCCTTCATTTGGCAAACTTCTTGTTACGATGATCGAAGCAAATAAACATTTTCGGTATACAGAAGAAGCAGTATTTTTTCTTCATATACTCGTAAGTAAACATCTGTAACTTAAGAAAAGCGTAATCGTGAGAGACGGAGCTGTCATGTGCTGACGTAGCTGGCAGTTGAGACCTGAAGCTGTTGCAGTTTGAAAATTTTAGAAAAAAAGAAAAAAAAAGTAGACCTGTGTAATGGCTGAGAAATGGAAACCAGTCCTGATGACAGAGCAACTTTTTTATTATTAAACTCAGAAAACCTGGTGTCTGGTGTACCGTGTGATATCTGACTGCTTGACATTCTTATCTTGTTCTCAGGACGGATAGAACAAAGAAAACAGGGAGCAGAGATGTGGAGGAAAGAAATCTATTTCACAGTGGTACAAGAACAAGCACGCTTCAGAGGTTGAAGCAGACAAAATAAGGACTGAACATAAATCATAAGGTTGATCATAATAGAGCTGATATTAATACCCTTTTCACCGCCTTACCTAAATCCATTCCCTACATATGACCATTACATCCTTAAAGCAAATTCTCTTTATACCTTATTATCAGCAGATTCATGCCACATCTTTTGCAGATCACATCACATACTTTTTATCTATTCTAAACACTACTCTCCCATTCCTCAATAATCCTTTTTCCCTTAATCTTACCTCTGGCTTTTTGCTGTCATACTAGGCTATAACAGTCTCATACGCATACGTAAATGTGGGTACTGACATATCTTCACCACGAAGTACCATAATAAAAGGTTAAAGTGCGAATATCGTTTGTCATATGTACAACAAGGACCATTTGAGAAACTGGTAACATGTTTTATTTTATACAGAATAGACGCTGTCAGTATCGGGTAATAATTATTCTGTGATTTAGCTCTCACCAGGCCCTTGTATTGTCAGAGCATATGCCCCCTTGATGGTCTCTGCACGTCCCCTCTCTCATTCTACTTTAAAAACTAAAACTGTATGTTGCTGCCAATACCAGTCAGAGTAGCAGGTCACCTTGCTTATGTTTCCTCCCATTTTACAAGTTAGTAACTATAGATTGTAGTTCTCCGGTAGGATGATGCGCTGTCACTGTAATGAAATCATTACGATTCTGTCTGAATTTCAGTTACTTATTTTTCACGTTTCACTTTTTAGTAGCCTGAAGTTAATACCATGAACTATACCTTGAAAGGGTAACATGATCACCAAAGAGAATTGTTGGGCTGGGTTAAGCTTCGGAGTTTGGGATATTTTTATTGTCTCGCGAACGCTGTGGAGGTTGATGACACTGAAGACAAAGCAGGAATGGCAAATACCCGGTGAAAGAGCAGTCGTTAACTCAGTAAAGTAATAATGTTTGTCCATTATGAAAACAGCAGTACTCATAATGACTAGAAGACTAAAACATCGTGGCAGATGGTGGCAACCACCATCCACTCTCTTAATGTAGTGTTTCCTGTCTTCAAACAGCTTTATTATTCTCTTTCTTTGTCTGCCCTCCTGTCTTCCTATTTTACCTTCATGTCACATTTTGTTACTCTTCTTTCCATTTCAGGTGGTCTACACTAAGTAACAGGCCTATTGGTTTCCTGTAACCCAGAAAACCATTTATAGCGTTAGGTAATAACCGTATAACTAAAATAACGGGGTGACGTGGAACCTATTATGATTCCCTTCTTTACTGGGTTGAGATACGCAAATGCGGCCCGTGTCCGGCAACCAAATTCTTCCCCGCGCCTTGCTGTGGCGAGGCACTGTCTACCGAAGGGGAACATTGATTCACTGCACGGGACAGCTCTGCAGGGGATGTTGCTTGCTTACAGTTGATTGGTCTGCTCGGCCAGATAGACCGAGGTTACTCAACAACAAGAAGACTAGAACAAAACAGTACGAAAAATAAAAATTAGTAATGTACGCTTTATTTCAGTCGCCCCTGAGGAGTGTCAACAACGGTCCGTTCAACATCTGGCACAAAACCGTCATTGACACATTCCGCAACTACCGCTCCATCGGAGGCTGCCCAACATGCTCCGGATTCTACCAGTCATTCTCACACAACGACTGCTGACATGGCCCACCAGATTATACCGGTATTTAATTATTTATCAGTCTAAAACTAGACGCCTTCATCCTGGAAGGGGTGACCACAAACGAATCGCTTCCACGTCGCCTTGTCGTCCGCCATCAGGCTGCTCTCCTCCAGTTTACACCACTTTCACTCACATACCTCTCTCCTGTCCTTCCACCCTATCCTTGGACCTCTCTCTCTCTCTCTCTCTCTCTCTCTCTCTCTCTCTCTCTCTCTCAGAATAACTTGCAATAATGTTTTTCAGAATTAAGATTCATTTTTGCAGTAAGACCGTGAGAAACAGGAAGAGTCTACTTTTTCGTTTTCGTGTCCTTCCTGTAAGATAAATCCAAGTTACGACAGAATCGTAAGTCAACGCTCAGAGTGCTAGATATGCGTAGGACCTGCAAGGCTAGGGAGAACTTTCATGCATAGATGAAAAACGACGACCATTTTAATAATTGTTCCTTTATTCTGTCGTAATCGAATGTACAGTACATACACTCAGCCAGGTAGTGTCCACTTAATCTCGAATGTACGTACAGTCTAATAGGTATTGTCCATTTTTCTCTTTGATTCAGTGATTTATTCTCTAGACGATTTCATCTGCCTTAGGATAGACTTTTCCTACTGGAGGGGTGTGTTATGGTCTACATTAACTCTTTCACTACCAAAGATCCTTCGTAGGTTGATCGTTTAGTAGTGGACTGATTAAAATGAATACTATGACATTAGACTAAAGATATTAACCATGGTAACTGGTAGCTTCCGGAGCAGATCGTGAATGAGTGAATGCTGCTCTTGAGGGCATAACCAGGGATCTTGGATATTACCAGCAAATTACTCTGTCTTTTGCCAGACGCCTTAATCCCTTGAGGGGTGGCCACAAACACATCTCCATGTCACCCTGTCCTCTGCCACGTGCTGCCCTCCCTCCAACTCACCTTCCCCCCCTCCCCTTCGTATATCTCTCTACTCCATCCATCCTTCTCATTCTTGGTCTCTCCTCCTCCCCTCCCCCTCCACATCACTCACACTCTTGTAGTCAGTCTCTCATTCTTCATCCTCTCTCTTCATTATTCATACTCGGATAAAACAACAATGGTTGGTGTTCAGTCACACAGCTAACCTGTGTGGCAGGTTCTTATGGGGCCGTTTACTAAGTGGCTTCGTGAATTTCATAACACTTTATCAGCAATATATTCTGTACATTACACCACAGTGATCTGTGTCTGTGTATTTAACATAGAATTTCAGGGTGTAATACTAAATAAATCCCATAGTAAGAGGTACTATGAAGCCTTCTGTGCCACCTACTGTACAGTACGGCCCACAATTCAAGCAGTGGCCTGTGGGAGCGATCCCAGTTGACTCTCATGTAATAGGCACATTATTCAAGCCCCAGCGAAGAGGCTGGAGGCTTGTTACGTACTGCCACCAAGAGCATGGACCTTAAATATTCATGACCTTATGATCATACACCTCGAAATGAGTAATGTGGATCTGCCTGTTAAGATTTACAGTCAACTCCGTCGGTACGATGACGTTGTATTTTATTCATACCTCCAGGCGATTCCTTTCTGCTTACTCCTAGGAGAGACTTTTTGACTTATAGGGTTTAGATACTGTACAGTATATCCTCCAATAATCCCATCAACACGAGGTCTTTCTTAAGGCGACGAAAATCGCCTAGAATTAGAAAGAATACACTAGAAACAGACGTCACTGCAATAATGAGGTTATTATAGCATACCATTTTCAAAGCTTGCGGAAGAAAAAATAAAAAATCTGTGTTTTCCTGCTGAATCCGGTCGTATAGCATTTTCTGGCCATTGTTACTTGACCACATCATATTTTTACATGCTTTAATCGTAGTGGAATCTTGATATTTTTAAAGTTCATTAGCCATTACAGCGCGACTCCTGTAACTGCCAGGCTTCCAGTGTGCAACCATATGCTTTTAAAGTCAACAATTTACCGTCTTGATTGCCGGTAGAGAGCAACACAGTTTTTCTGTCTTCCTTGTCAAGTGCTGACAATGGTGTAACCAGATCTTCACAGATGGGGTGTGGGGTGCAAGGAGGGGGAAAACCTTATTCCTAGAGGGTGGAAGAGGACCATTAAGCCAACTATGTAAATGTGTTGACTCGTTTTGAAATATTTCTCACAGCCGTGATAACATCAGGAAGCGGAGAACGTGAGTGTCTTCAGAATGTTTTGGTAGTGTGATCAGCAAAGATAGAAAATTCGAGGATGAAGCACAAGAATAATACAAGAGGGCAGGAAGGTTGCAGACACATCGAATGCAATGGTAAGAAATAGGGAAGTGAGCATGGAGGCAAATAAATCGTTGCACGACAGTTCGTGTGATCCCAACCTTAACGTATTGAAGCAAAGCTTGGATTCTGTTGGAAGGAGAGAAGACAAGAGTAAGAAGAGTGGAAATTAGTTATCTGAGAGGAGCAAGTGGTGTCACGTGTAGAGACAGACTATAAAGAAAGCAATGGAGCCATGCGGTGATGTGAATGCGCTTGAAGGTTTTAGGAGTGGTTGGGCCATGTGAGAATAATGGAGAGTCAAAGGTTGAACCGGGTAGCGTATGTGGTAGAAGTGAAGAGGCAGAAAGGGAGGAGGAAGTCGATAATGAAATGGAAGAATGGAGTAGAGGCATACGTGTGAGGATGATGAGCTGGAGGAGGGCCGCCTGATGGCAGAGGACAGAGTGGCATGGAGGAGATTTACTTAGGACACTCCTTCCGGGGTTAAGAAATTTTGCTGTAGACAGGCAAAGAGATAGTTAACAGCACTGTGTACCTTTAAGGTGTCTTGCACGGAAAGGGGTTGAAGCTGTTCACGATTTTAAAACGTTCAGAACAAAGTTACATAACGTATTATTATTAAATGAATCTAATTGGTTTTGAACAAAAACCTGATAAACGAGATTAGGATAGTTAACAGCACTGTGTATTCTTAAGGTGTCTTGCACGGATAGGGGTTGAAGCTGTTCACGATTTTTAAACGTTCGGAACGAAGTTACATAACGTATTATCTTTAAATAAATCTAAGTGGTTTTGAACAAAAACCTGATAAACGAGATTACGAAAATTAAAGAAGTAAGAACAAATACCACACATTTTGCTGATCTTACATGACCGTTGTGATCTCAGCACTTGATCCGAATATCAGCAGGGAATTAAGTGATAAATGCGTTATAAATATGACATAGAAAAGAACTTACACTTTCTTCGAATATGAAAGAATAATGTACTGTACACATCAGATTCAGAAATTTCAACAGGGGACGCCAATGGGAAGGCAAGGATCTGACTGGGAAGACCGATCGCTTCCCCCTCCTGGCCAAGGATCTGATAGGGGGAACCCTGGCCCCCCAGAACCCCATGTAGCTGCGCCACCGAGCAGTGAAAATATGTCTTCACAGAACTACGGGGTGACGGTAAAGTCAGTCCATACTGAATAACTGTTATTTCTCAGGAACTACAGGAATGTCTTGTTAAGTCATCTACTTTATGAAAGTTAGTTTTCTAGCACTGCTAACAATAGTATTGAGAGATATTTTGTTGTCATATATTGAATGAAACTACGTATAGTATATAATCATTGCCAACAGTATTATTTAAAGGAAAATTTGGTAATATTGTATGTTAGTGCTGAAAAATATTATATAAAGGAATATTTTGTTATCATATGTTGTTTGAAACTGCATTCGCCACCGTTGCTTACAATATTATTCTCTCACGTGCAGGTGAATCATGTACGGAACACATACACTTATGGAGAGAGCTCACATTGCAGCTTGGCAGTGGCCGGTTATTCTGGTGCTGACGTCGATGGTGTCCCACTTTGCCTAGGATTACAAGAGAACCTGTGATCATCAATTTCTTATGATAGTATTTTATTTTCTCGCAACTAAGAAAGAAAATCTGCTAGTCACACGACACCACCATCACAGAATTTCCACTGCACACTGCCAAACTTCGTACTTGTTGTTTTTTGAGCTCTTTTCGAAAGTGTGAGTGTTCTGGATATGAATTATCTGCAGAGAAAAATAAAAGCTGTTAGTAATGCTGGAGAGAGTACTTCCATCATTGACATACCATATATTACAGTACTTGTTGTTCCTAAGAAACAGGAAGTGATATAAAAAATACGTTGTCTTTGTAATCACTGTGCTCAGTATAATTTCGAGCAATTAATGGAGGAGGTTGCAAATAAAAGTCTGTATGGATGTGTAGCGTTTATTACATTCTGTTATTAATGAATGCACCAGTGAATATGTTGGCTGAACTGCAGTACACACACACACACACACACACACACACTCATACAAACTATTCTCTGCTTCAAGAAAAATATAACTTGCACTCTGCATACCATCTCTTTCTTTGGTCAGGTACAAATTGATTTGTAAATGAATGCCACCACATCCTTGTAGAAAATATAGATAAATATTTACATCTTGTAAACATAGGCTGCGTACAATTTAAGCATTATGTGCAACCATCCTGGTATTGTAACCATGTTTATACTAAGCTAATTTCATGACTTAAATATATATTACGAAGAAGCACCGTATAAGGAACATTTACAGTAATTTCAAGTTTATGCAGAGGTCTGCATCTAAAACAAATATTGAAGCATTGTATCACAAGTGTTTATTACATATTTCCATGTACACTAAGTTCACCAGAAGTACAACTGTTGCTAAAGTAGAAAATAAAACCCAACTCATGTTATAATGTACAGATAGAGCCACAAGTATCTTTCCAAAGTCTGATGAATACAAAGCGGAAAGACTGGACCATCTGCAACGAGCACTAGTAGATTTTTTTTTTAGAGAGGGGGGGGGCAGTTGAAATTTACCTCAGACGGAACTGGGAAGATAATTGTTTCTGTGGCTATACAGTTTAACAAGACTCAGTGTACTCTATGTGGTTTGTTTAAACTAAATCATTTAAATTACGGAAATATTTAAAAATCACTTTGGCTATCCTTTCCTTAACTACACCCTACTCCTTAATCCCTTTAGTACGATTACCTTTTCTTAATTTATTCCCGTTGAGTATAACAACTACTTCGTCGGACGGAGAGTTAGTGAAGGCTACATCCAACCCGTTCTATACACAAAACCTGTCGTAAGTAGACTCATAGGAACCGACATTAGAACAAATATGAAAGACGACATCGTGTTGTAAAGTTAAACGGAGATAAAATGTCTCTTCCTGGTTCCGAATATATGAAACAACTACAACATTCAGAAGAACTACGCTCGAAAGAACGAAGGTCGCTTAACTTCAGATGCAGAGAAAAAGAAACCGCTCCAGAGGATAAAACTGTTAATGCTGTACACTACGCCTAATTCGTAAGTCCATCACTCCCTCCCATTCACCCAGTGTCTTACCACGGCCTCGTTTATATTCTATTCTGTTTGCCCCCAGACGATTTTATGTGGCTGATGAAAAACCTGACGTCTTAGATAAATGGTCAGAAACAGTGCAAGGCCCTCAGTACTTTCATATTTCATTCTTCCTACAGTCAAGTTAGGCTGTATTTCCCTTAAGATATAAGTTTTGTACTAAATACGTTATGCAAAAACATAACGGTGTGGCATCAACTTGTAGCCAGCAAGACAAATGTTACTAATTCTTTAGTATTCTATTTACGGACAGTGTTGGAAACAACAAGACGATGATGTTTAGCTGAGGGGAGGAGAATGATGATGATGAAAATGAAACTCTTTGACCCCTTCAGAGGTAATACATCTGAATTTTGTTATTCTTGTTTCCTCCAGGCCATTTTACTCAGCTAAGAAATGTATTGCAGTCCCTTGAGGGTTGTGTCAAACAACTCCTTCAAAGAAGAGGGAAATATGAACATTTCAAGTCTTACTATCACCAGACATCTCAGTTCAGCATAACCCCTTCTTTCAAATAACATATTTTATTGATTTGCTCTTGCCACCAGCAAAAGAATTCATTAAACTTGGCCAGACCTCATGCAGTGAAGTGATATGTGAGGGTTATATGTAACTTCTCCAGTTAGAAAAGTCTCTAAAGCTGTATAAAAATGTCTGGATATAGCAAGAGAAAATGAAAATACGTACTAGTAGTAAACGGATTACGAATGGCTTGCCCCTCGTGCAGAGCTGTAACGGCACTACAAGTAGTGACGCAACGTAGTTGAGCTACCTTTTTGTAGTGAGTAATTGTGGTGCACTACTTTTTACTAAGAGTTAAAAAACGGTAGCAAAGCTACGCATATGTGGTATTCCAAACGCTACTCACTACTCATGGCCGTGCTCGTGTCAGACGCGGACAAGTCTGACTCCAGTGCGCGCCAGACGCCAGTGGACCGTCGGTAGGGTATTATTCATAACCAAACAGGCAAATTTGGTAATGAAACTTCTTTTTGGTATTAAACCAACGTGGTTTAATATTAATCTTAAATTTGCTCATGAATATGTGTTATTATTGTTCATACTCTTTCGTCATTTGGAGTTGGGCAACTGCAATAAACAGCTGGATTATAGCACTCCAAATCCGAGGGGCTATATCTCGTGTGTTGTGTTGTAGGGACGGCTCACCCAGTGTTTTCAGTATCAACCCCATATTATTTCTTCATTTTCTACTCACACTGCCACACCCACACCGACACAAGCCGAGTGAGCCGTCCCCGCAAGACGTAAGATAGTTTCTACCACTTGAGTTTATTGTGGAACGTTATTTATGGGCCTCCCTGTATATAGCTTATGGATATTGTTAACCGCCACAGTAAACAATAATTTATCTC
>JAGKTI010038858.1:0-10654 GCA_018397915.1 Birgus latro | reverse complement strand
AAGATAGCTAGATACTAGTACACACAGATTACTATTTCTAAGCTTTAAAAAATAAGAATTTACAACACACACAACACTTAGACCTTCGTGTGATACAAGAACATAAAGTCCGAATTTTTCCATTCTTATTTGGGAACGAAATGGGGAAATTTCAGATTTTCATTCCAATAAAAGGCAACTTGCCATCACAGCTCTGCCCATAATCTCATCTGTTTTCAGTAGCTTCAGAGTTTCATTTATATATATAAAAACTTCCTCTAAACTCTAATACAAATTAAACAAGAACTGAGCACAGTAATTAATGTCTTGAACCAAACAGCTTCAGAGTTTCATTTATAAAAAAAAAAAAAACTTCCTCTAAACTCTAATACAAAATAAACAAGAACTGAGCACAGTAATTAATGTCTTGAACCAAACAGTTTTGTTTAGCTTAAGGGTTAATTTTGTAACTGCAAATACATACCGTTACTGAACCCTTTCGCTTCAGAACGTCATTCATTAACTGAGAAAAATCAGCTGAAGAGAGCAAAGCAAAATATGAAAACAAGGCATCTGACAGAAGGTGTGAAAGATAAGTTGTTTGTTTATGCCTCTTTCCTGCGCCTTCATCATTGGGCTCTACAGTATGGATGGGCTATCTACTCCTCGAGCGTGTGATTTTGGCAGTCATATTGAAAGACCCACACTCGTCGCTTATAAAATATACAAACACATATATGGATTATGATTTTTTTTTCTGCCTAGTTTAACAAATTATATAGGGTACATTTAGCCAATGTTTATAAAACAACGCCACAAGTTGCTGCAATGAAGAACTTACCCTTTATGGCACTAAGGCAGAGAAGGGTAATGACAGAATTGGTGTGGTATTAACGTTGATATGATAATGATGTTGAAGCTGTTTTATGTCGAAGTAATGGTGCTGAATTGGTGTGGGAAGTCCTTAGACTATCCATGCCATGAGTGCTACCCATGAGAAAGCCCCTCCATACTATAGAGCTTTGGTGGCCTTCACCCTCCTCCACCTTTGGCTAGTTCTGTAACCTCCGCGTCCAGGCTGCTACGTCATTCTTCTTTCATAATTTCTCCTTCCCAACCTCTTCTTCTCCCTCTATTTTCCTCCCCATTGCTATCTGGCTCTCTCTCACTACGATCCTCTTCCCTCTGCCAAGTGTTGTTTTCCTATACCACTTTCTTTAATCCTTTCTGCTGTTCCCCTCCATCTTTGTACTATGAGTCACAAAAGTATCGGTGCAGAGGGAGTCCGATGCCCACCAAAAACATTCGATCAACTGCTGATGTTTACCAACGTCTGACTGTGTATGAATAATGTTTGTTTTGTTTATACAGTATAAACATAACAGTTGCCACATGTTTGCAAGAAGATATTGCTAGTTGGCGATGTATGACGCCTCTCGACATCAGTGATACCAACGTGTGGTAGGTCGGACACTAATATTTCAGTGACCTTCGTTCGGTGGTCCCAAATGTTTCCCGCATATTGTGCACCGATACTTTTGTGACCCATAGTACAATACTCATATTTTTTTCATTTTCATTCGCTATTCATCCGATTCCTAAATGTCATTCAAATTCCCCTTTCCTAATATTTTTTTCTTTTCATTCCCAGGATCTTTCTTTTTTATTTTCATAAATATTAAGCTCATTGCTCTTATAATATCAGTGCCTGTCTTGATATTATCTTCATTTCAGCACATAAAGGAGAATGTGGAAATAATTTATGTGGTATTAGTAATTAAGTTTAGCTCTGATAGGGAAAACGGCATTCAGTTACACTAGTATTTATAGCGTACTGATGACGGACCTTCAGCACTCCACAACGAACTATCATCCCTTAGATCAGTATAATCGTCTGGCAGTAGCAAAAAAGATAAAGTATACATGCCGTTTTACTGACCTATAATCTTATCAATAATGCATACCCAGACCTGCAAAAATTTATATGCAAGTGAGAGTGAATGGAGTATGGGAAAAAGAGAGTAGGTGAGTTCAAAAGTGAGCGAGTGAATTAAAGATTGAAAGAATGTGTTGTGAGTAATTTGTGAGTAAATGAAAGAATCTGAGAGGTGAATAGATGAAACTGTGAGAGTAATAGAGTCATAGTGAGCCTGAATCAACGCGATTGACTGTATGACAGAGTATGAACGAGAGAAAGTTAGAGCAAATGAAACTGGAGTATGAACGAGAGAAAGTTAGAGCAAATGAAACTAATAATGTGAGACTGAGGGAGTGAATTATTACTGATCTGTACTGTGTGAGAGTGAGATGTGACAGTGAGACAGAGTGAGTACGAAAGTGAGATTGTGAGTGCTAGTGGGTATAGGCGAATGAGAGAGTGTGAGTGATGGTGAGTAGGAGCGAGAGAAAAAAAATACTAAGTGAGAGTAAGTGATGTGAGATTAGTGCGAAAACGTGAATGAGCGAGTGAATGAGTCGGCGAGAGAAAATGAAAGCGTAGGGGGGCTAAAAAGGAGAAAGTGAGACATTTAATAATACACCACTGATTGCTGTACCCACTCCAGCCGCATCCACGACCCAAGCACAACCCAAAAGGTGTCTTTCGTCTTTGGAAACACTCCGCAGACACACCTCGTTGCACCCCAAACATAGACATAAAACTCTACGATTGCAATATGCCAGATTTCACCCTTCGAAATGGAACACGGTGGATTTGACTTCCCCTGTGGATGCAGCAAAAAACAGAAGAAAAAAACAAAACAAAACAAAACAATCACAATGATTTTGCGGGAGTGTGATTGGGAGATACTGAAGGAGACACAGGGGACTACTGAAGGAAACAGGCTGGAGGTACAGGAGGAGACAGCCGGGAGGAAATGAAAAGTGAGATGGGAGTTACCGGAGCTAGAGACGGGAGAACTGGAGAATTTTTTTTTCAAGATTAGTACAAAAAAGTTTGCCTAAAGCTTGGCACACTGTATTATTCTGTATGTTATCCATGAACTTTTAAAACAGAAATGTGTTGGAAATATTAATGGAAGAAGGAATGTTTGGCCGTGTGTGTGTGTGATACCCTCCATTATTGGGAACGTTGGTATTTCCTGCAGTCGTAAATATCCCGTGATCTGGCAATAGTTTAAGCAAAAGGTGAAAGAAAGTTAGACTAGAGGTACAACGCAAGACGGGAGTTACTGAGGAAGGAAATCGATAGGTACTGAAACAGAGAGATGGGAGTTACTGACGGGAAGAGAAGGGAGAGATGGAAGGTACTGAAGAGAAGGACGGGCGTTGCTAAATGTTAGAGTCGGGTGGTTGTGAAGAATGAAGACGATAGGTATTGAATGATAAAGACTCAGTGAACGCAATCGGGGAGGATGTAGGCTGTTATGGGTTGCCTGACATGGCTTCAGAACTGGTTTTGCAGGGGTGTGAAGGTAATTTGAATTGGGTAATAGCAGTATCGCACACACCCAACTCTCCTCGATTCATTCACAGGTCCGTCACGGAGGTACTGTTGGTTAGGGAAAAACACGTGTGGCAAGAGGATAGAAAGAAGAATTTTTATGTTAGTTTCTGGCATTCCTGCTTGACACTTGACTGCTGTAGTCAACTGCAGTCATACTAAGCAGATTCATATCAACAGAGTATTTCCCTCTCCAATCTCTCTGCTGTTTCGTCAAGAGCCGTAATAAGAGTACCCAAACCTGAAAAACTTTGCATTGCCACATAGTTGGAAGGAGGGGTGAATGGAGTACATAGGAGTACATAGGAAAGCAAACAGCAACAGACCTTATGGTCCTTTCGAGGCTGTTTGTTACAGAGTAGACTATGACTACAAGATCTAACTCTACATGCTGAAGGATAAGGATAGTAGAGCAAGAAGGCTCCCCCCGCCTCCAAACCCTCATTAAAACTGGCAAGAAAAAGTGAGAAAGACCACAATGCAGCATGGAAAAACTGACATGGAAATTTCATAGGAAAGACTGAAAAGGAAAAGCTACATTCTATAATACATTATCTATAAGCTACCAGTATGAATAACCTGAAAGAGAAAGTAGTAAAGTACAATGAATAATCGAATAAATAAATAACGCATGACACTATGTACGGGTACACTGAGTTAACGGGGCGTCTGCGGACGATGAGACTCTGTAGACATAACGTGAATAGAGTAATCCCGTGGTCTCAATTGGACTCTGGGGGAATTCAAAAGAAACAGACACACGTGAATATTGCTAATAATCCCGTGGTCTCAGTTGGACTCTGCAGGAATTCAGAAGTTACAGATACACGTAAATATAGTGATCCCATGGTCTCAAGTTGGACTTTGCGGGAAGAAACTTAAAACATTATCACCGTGCATATATTTGCATTTAGTAAATTGATCCAGGTTAAAAGAATAGAATAAAATAAAAATATATACAAGTGTTTTATTCGGGAGTAAACATAGGAAGCTGGGGGTTAGACGACAAATATTTATCCAGGGAACCTTTAAAGGTTAGTACTGTATTACAATTTACTACATTGGAGGGCAATCCATATATTTACAACTCTATTGAGGAAGAAATGCTTAGCAATTTATTCCATATATTTACAACTCTATTGAGGAAGAAATGCTTAGCTTCATGTGACTGGAATCGTTTGCCAATTATTTTATGCCCATTGCCTCTAGTATAATTCGAGTGATCAACTGTGAAGTATTTATTGACAACCATGTTATCTTGTCCTTTGAATATTTTGAATACTTGAATTAAATCTCCTCGTATCCTCCGTTTAGTTTAGGTAAAGAGATTCAAGGCTTCTAAACGTTCCTCGTACGGTTTATTTCTCAATCTAGGTATCATTTTGGTCATCCTTCGCTGCACTTTTTCAAGCTTTTCCATATCCTTTTTATAATACTGTGACCAAAACTGAACGCAGTACTCCAAGTGCGGGCGTACTAAGGAATTATACAAAGTGAGGATGATATTATCGGACTTATATTCAAATGCTCTGCCTATGAATCCAATCAATTTGTTGGCTTTTTTCACTGCTTCTGTACATTGTTTGCTTGGTTTCAAATCGTCTGTTATTATAACTCTTAAGTCTTTTTCGTGGTTTACCCTATCAAGTTGGACATTATTCATGCTATAACTAGCTCTTACATTTTTACTGCCAATGTTTAGCACTTTGCATTTATTAATATTAAAATCCATTTGCCAAACTTGGGCCCAGTTAAAAAGCTGATCAAGATCTCTCTGAATTGCCTGCCTTTGCAGTGCTGTATCTGCTCTGTTACCTATTTGAATATGGAGAGAGAATTACGTTCACGGGAGAAGGGGTGGGGGGCTTAGTAACTGGGATAGGATTGGAAGTGGGAGCCTTCGAAAGGCGAAAGTTTTACGACATTGCTAAATTAAATAAGAATTAACTCAAAGCTCGATTTGTGCAACGGAGTATTAGTCCAGGAATGCACATTCGACAGGCTTTGTGTGTTGTACGTCATAACTTGAATAGACAGTGTGACCGAAACCTTCAGACAACTCTAACGGATGGAAATATGGTGAAATATGACAAGCTATACATATACATTATGTAGAGAGAGAGAGAGAGAGAGAGAGAGAGAGAGAGAGAGAGAGAGAGAGAGAGAGAGAGAGAGAGAGAGAGACGAAAATCAGAGAAGTGAATGAATATGAGAAAAGGTATATGGAATACAAGGAATAAACGGCAAACGGAAAATTAAAGGAATACAGAAGGACAGAGTCGAAACTGAAGGAAGGAGAAAAAGAGGAAGAGAGAAGGAGATTCAGGAGAAAATGTATAAGGATTTTTTTTTTTCCTTTTACAGGAATTATAGCAAAAATGGACGTGAAAAAACAGATTATAAAATAATAACGAAATAAAAGTTATAAAAGCAATTATCAAATGCAATGGCCAGAACTAGAATAAATGAGAGGATGTTGTAGGCAGTTTCAGGCGTGTTATTTGTGGTTATTGGAGGAGCTATTAGAGGTATTATATTAAATTATCAGAAGAATGGTATTGGCACACAGAATTACGGTCCAGGCAGAAAGATAAATGAATCTTTCAGAGACTAACATTCATTTTAGTAAACCATTTTCTCTCTCTTCCCAATCATCCCCGAGTGCATTTCACCACGATCAAAGTTTCCTCATGAGATCAAATTTGTCCGATGACTAAAATTTCCTCGCCTCGCTTCAGAATTTTTCAGCTGTTTCTCAACGACAGTGTGTCTTCTGGAAAACTGATATACAGTACAAGTAGAGTATAAAGATTTTTTGCATATTTTTTGCACGAAGACTGAAGTTATGAGATATTCCCTTTTACATCAGAAGAATTAAAAAAAAAATTATTAAGGCTTTGATAAAACGAACTATCAAACTAAATTATATCAGTAATAACGAATTGCGCAACTGGAGCACCTCAGCACACGCAAAGCATTATATACAATAGGAGCATTATAAATCTACTGCAGTTTTAGTAATAATAACGAACATTTTTTTTTAAATAACAGAACAGAAGGAAAAGCAAATGAATGAAAAAAAAAAACATCCGTATACCAGATTACTGGTATCCTACATTCATGAAATATCTCTAAAAGTTGGACTTCATCAGATGTAGGTTGAAGTTTGGAGGGAAACAACTCTGGGGAAGCGAGTCCCAGAGAGATGCAAGTCGGGGAATAAAAGAATCCTGATAGGTGGAAGTTCTGCAATATTGTTGTGTGACATTCCAGTCATGAGCGCTGCCAGATGCCAGTGTAGCACAAGGGAAGGCATGGAGAGGTGGCACAATGGACGCAACTTCGTCTGAGCATTTGCCATAAAAATATCTGTAAAATAATGCAAGGGAGGCAACATTCCTTTTTACTCTTAGGGGAGGTAAATTATTTGTAATAGCAGGGTTATTAATAATTCCAACAGCTTTCTTCTGAATTTTGTCTACATGTTTTAATGCAACCTCTCCACATCCATTCCACAAGGGTGAGCAATATTCAGTCTGAGAGCGCACATTTGACTCTTGTAAATTAAGCTATCTGCTCGCCAGTGAAGAAGTTATGGACTCTGTATAGTAATCCAAGTTTCTTTGAGGCGGTTTTAGCAATTGATCTGACATGAGAGGTCTAGTTGAGGGCACTGTTAAGTGAGACGCCGAGAATTTCAATACTTTTGGAGACGGGAATATTAGTAGCATTAAAGGCAATATATGAATCAGGCAATATCTGTTTATTACTAAATTGTATATATTTGGTTTTACTAGCATTAAATGAGACAAGGTTGTTTTGTCCCCATTCACTGATCATAGATTTTATAGGGATGGCTGTGCTGAGTTGACAATTGAAGATATCAGACTTTGTAAATGGGAGTCTGAGTGTGAATGAACTGTCAAGTGTTGAGTCATCTGCATATGAATGGATGGGACTGTGGGTGACAGATAAAAGATCATTAATATGAACCAGGAACAGGGTTGGTGCCAGAACTGATCCCTGTGGCACGTCGGCGTTAATTGAGTGGAAATTGGAATATACATCATCAACTTTTACTCTTATTTTTCTGTCGCTGAGATATGAGGCAAGCAGGGGAACAAAAGGCGTTAGTTCATAGCAAGGGAGTTTGGACAGCAGGGAACGATGCCATACTCTGTCGAAAGCCTTAGAAATATCTAGGGCTACTGCGTGAGTTTCTCCATATAGGTCGATTGATTGATGGATGGTATGTGTCAGGAGATTTAGTATGTCAATGGTGGATTTTTCGTGGCGAAAACCGTATTGTTTATCACTGATTAAGTTGTTGGATTCAATTTGTTTAACTATGTGGTTATTAAAATTTCAAATACTTTACCAAGAGAAGATGTGACAGCTATTGGTCTGTAATCAGAGGGGTCAGGGGAGCTTCCTTTCTTTGGAATTGGGTGGATATTGGCTTCTTTCCATGAATTAGGGAATGAAGAAGTACGTATGCATAGTCTGAATAATTTAGCAAGAACAGGTGCAAGTTCTGGGGAACACTTTCTCTAAACAATTGGTGGAATTCCATCTGGACCTGGAGCTTTGATGGTAAGTAAATTGTCTAGGATGGATTTACGTACAGTATCTTGTCTATATTTTAAGTGCAACAGTTTCGGGAGAGTCAAGTTCTAGTACTGGGACGTTCTGACTGACTTCCTCTAAGGTACAATTTCTGGCAAATGTACTGGCAAAGATATTTGCTTTCCTGTGTGGGTCATTTGTAATGTTGCCATCTGAAGACTTTAGTGGGGGAATGGATGATGACTTGTTAAAGTTAATATTGAAAGAATTAAGAGTTGACCAGAATATTCTGTTGTCATTAGGGCTGTTAAGTAGCTTTGATGCTTGATTATGAATAAAGTTTGATTTAGCGATATTTATTACAGCTTTTGCATGATTTCTAGCAATTTTAAATTGACAGAGTGATTCAGATGTTTTTTTTATTTTAAATAAGTGTTATATGCCAATCCAATGACTTTTGGGTTGTTGCTCTTGCACAGTTGTTATCAAACCATTTTGGAGAGTTCAGTCTTTCAGTGAACTGTTGACTTGGTATGAACAAATCCATACCAGCTAGTATTAAATCACTAATATGGGACTGGGTAGACTTGGCATCACTAAAGAAGAAAGACTGCCACGGAATATGAGCAAGATAATTTCTAAATCCATCCCAGTTTGCCCTATCAAAGTGCCAACGGGTCACCCTGACAGGTTCAGAACGGGGAGGTTTGGGGGGGCTAATTAATGAGGCTTTGATGAGATTGTGGTCAGAGGATCCAAGTGGTGACAATACCTCTATCCTGTATTGGTCTAGATTATATGTCAGGAATAAATCCAAGAGATGGGCATTATGGTCGGGATTATCTGGTATTCTGGTTGGTTGCTTTACCAGATGCGTAAGATTAAACGATTCTGCAAACAGCTCGCACTCTAGACTAGCATCGTCACTCCTGGCAGAATGCAATAACCAATCAACATTATGTACGTTAAAATTGCCCAAAATGGTAATTTCGGTACTAAGCGCAAGGTTGAGGTTGCTCAATTGTGTGGATATTGAGTCAAATACACTGGGTTCTGAAGAGGCATTGGGGGAGCGATAGACTACACAGAATTATTGATAATATTTAGGTAATTTAGTTTGTACAATGAGTAATCAAAATTGAATGAAGTGAAGTTTAAGATAGTATCAACTGCATATTGAGATTTGATGTAACAACAGGTGCCGCCCTTGTTACGGAAATTTGTGAGAAGATGTTACCGGGAAAACGGAACGGGGATATTTCACTAAAGGGTGAGATTTGTGGTTCTGTGAGGAATAGGGCCAGAGGGGATATGGATTGTAAGAAAAAATGAACTGAATTCAGACTGGTCCAGAGGCCACGGATGTTGGTAAAGAATAAGGCCGTACCTTCACTTTTCCGCTGACGAGCAAGATTGGAAACTGCAACAGCCGCTGCCGGCACAGTCGCTTGATGGTGACCAGGAAGACCCTGTGCCGCCAGCCCTACCCTGCCAGTGGTGGCAATCCGAGGTACCACTTCGTTAGATAATAGTATTGCAGCGGCCATTATTAAGGGGAGTGTGAGTAGAAAGTGTGATATCTTATGTGCATGTAGTGTGGTGTAGACAGTTGAAGGTAGAGGTATTAAGAGAGTATGCTGGCCTACTCTCTGTGTAAATGAGGCACTGAAAATGTCCGGCAAAGGGAGATGGTCAGGATCGAGTCCCGAGGGCTGGTGAGAGCTCCAGCTTTCACTATCACCAGCTTGCCATCCACCTCGGGAGTACTGCTCTGGTCGACTGGTGCTACAGTCTACTCCTCATAACTATAACTGCATGAATCATCTAATCATACCTAACATTACAATACTACTTTCTCCCTAAAAAAATTATTATTGCACAAATATTGCAGCAGTATTAATTAAAACTTGCAATTATCTTCCTGCCAGTTATTGATGTGTGTTATTTCATATGGTTACTCCCTCGTTTGCTCCTACAATAGAAACAAAAGAACAACTGATATAGCAAGGAACAATGAAAAAGGGTCTACTTGCAAAATACGAAGAATTACATGGCTAAATTTCTTGGTGAATCAGATAGAGGTTGATTTTTCTTTTATTTTTCTTGAAAAGATTAGGATTCCAGGGGTGACAGATATGGTAAGGAGGTTTGTAAGGTTAAAGTAATTTATAATAAACAGTTGTAGGAGTTGTGTGAAGCTTGTGAGATCAAGGGTAAGGCTGAGATACGGAAGAGGATGCTGAAACTGAGAACTTGAAACAAATGAAAAAAAAATGAATAAAGAGATAAGAAAAGAGAGAATGAAGAGAAAAACAATAAATGTTCCATATCTGAAAGAACAGGATTAGTCAGAAGTGTTTACTGTAACGTACTAATGCATTCATTCGGCCAAAATATGTATATATATTAGGCCAGGAAAGAGATGGTGAAGTTCCAGTAGTGAGTAGACAATAAATTCTCCAATATCTAACATTTATTTTCTTATGCAGATGTATGTAAATCAGATATCTTTATATGACCCCACACACGCACACACACACACACACACACACACACACACACACACACACACACACACACACACACACACACACACACACACACACACACACACACACACACACACACACAAACCGGGGAAATTGA
>JAGKTI010038856.1:0-10655 GCA_018397915.1 Birgus latro | reverse complement strand
CAAATGAGCACTTGGTGAGGTTGAGTTTAACACCGGATTGTGTAAGTCGCATGAAGAGCTTGTCCAGGTGTTCGATCAGCATATCATAGTCAGGGGCCCACAGGATGATGTCGTCCAAATAGTTCTTCACCCAGCCTTCCTTGACTAATGGGGCTAGCACAGTAGGCATTTGGCGAGAAAAGATGGCGGGGCTCGCGCTTAGTCCAAACGGCAATCTTCTAAAGCGGTACAGGGCTACTCCTTCACTGAACGTAGCGATGTCTCGACTGGCCTCATCCAACATAACTTGATGGTAAGCGTCCTTCATATCTATGATTGCATAGTATCAGTGACCAGCAGCGTTCTCCACTAATTCTTCTAGTCTCGGCAGTGGATATATATCTGTGGCTAGGTGGGTGTTGACTCCTCGATAATCTAGACACATCCTCTTACTACCGTCACGTTTAGAAACTAATACAGTAGGACTCAGCCATCCTGCTGATGACGGTTCAATAATGCCCTTTGCCTGCATATTGTCAAGCATCTCGGCAATCACTCCTTTGGCCAATTCGGGATATCTATACATCGGACCTCGCATTGGGGTTGGATCTTCAATCGAAATGTGTGCGGGCGGTACCTTTATTAGACCTAATTCATTCTTGTCAAGGATAAAGACTTCATGATGGCGTATCAAGACTTCAAACAACTGGTCTCTCTGTTCTGAGGTCAGGTGTGTCCAATTCCCTTGTTCTAGCAGCTTCTCCAGGTTCGCACGTCGATCTGTATCCTCCGGTAGAAATTCATTTGATGGAACTAGGTCATTCGCCAGAGTTGTTTGTATTTGGCGGACAGCCAGGTCAGGTTCAGCTTCGAGTTTCTCATATGTGCCCAAATAGGTACCTAGTTTCATAACTTGATGTACTCTTTGCTGGTTTCTCACAGGCCATGCAATTGTCATATCAGCGTCCACTCGAGCACTAAAGGGTAATGCTTGCCTTGCGGGTGACTGCTTGGGTGTGATTATTAGGATGTCCCATTCGTTGGCACTAACCGGGACTCGGATCATTTCTCCCATGTTTAGTGGTATGGTCACTGTAGTGTCCAACCTCACATAGTTGACTGGAGCTCCTGGTGTGTGTTCGCTTTTCACTTCTTCAGGAGTAAACTTTTTTACCTTTACCCTCCTGGTCTTCACATGTCTTACAGGATAACTTGTATCTCCCCACTCTACTATTTGTTCGGCATGATTCCACTTCAGTGGTGCTTGGCAAAGGATGTCCGTTCCCAGCAACATATCCACGTCCAAGTAGGAATTTGGCACTACGGGAATCCATCTCTCGATGTCTTTATTACACCCAATGGAGACAGTGAGTTTGGCCCTACCCAAAACTCTTAGCGAAGCGCCCGTAACTCCAGCGAGATTCAGTACCTGCCTCCTCTGTTTGCAGTCGACCTTCAATTTGCTGATAATAGCGGCCCTAACTAAGGTAATCTGACTTCCGGTATCAATGAGAGCTTGGATCACTCTGCCATTCACTGACACAGAAATCGTAGGTGAACCCTGGTTGACTAGTCAGATGGAAACTGACTCGTTCGGTTTTCCGGGGCAGTTGGGTCGTCCTCTCCGACAACCTGGTCGCAGGCAGTCAAAACATGTTCCAACGGGAGGTTTCTTGAAGCAATCGCGGAGCATATGATTGTTCTTTCGACAAATGGGCACCACATATTAGCTGTTTTTGAGGACATTAGGTTTAATCTGGCAGTTATTTTTCTAATTTCTTCTTGGACATCATTCCAGTCACGGGGGGTAGGTTCCTTCGAAGAGGATGGCTTCACTCTGGTTGAATCAGCCATGGTGGAAATCTGTTCACTGACGGGGCAACCATATTGTGAGGTTATTGCCATCCAAGATTGACGTTCCATCTCCACCCGGTCCAAAATTTTCTGTAAGGGGATTTTTTAATGCCGTAATTTTAAGGTTAGTATGAGTGTAATATAAGTTAGTATAAGTATAGTATAAGTGTAATATAAGTTAGTATAAGTATAGTATAAGTGTAATGTAAGTGTAGTTTAAGTTAGTGTAAGTGTAATGTGAGTGTAGTCCTGGACCTCTGTTTAATTGATGCAATGTATGGAAAATGGTCATCAAATTCATATTTGGGCTTGTTCCTAGTTAATGTATAGCAAGAATGAAATACTATTAATAGGTAAGACCGTATGGAGCATGATGGATGTGCAAAGCATGATCTGTTTTTGATAAAGAGGCAAAGAAAGTTATTTCGAGGTTAAAATTCGCGATAGTTTGTATTTACACCTTGAATTCAGAATTTTGTAGTTAGGTTTGGTATTGACATCTTTTTGTACTATATAGTAATGAATTTGAGCTTAGGTAAAGTCTGATTATTGATTATAGTCATTTGTAGCCGCGAAATTTATTTATTTTCACTGGCGCCAAGTCACGTAGGCTGGACGACTGCGACACATGGTTACAATTAGATAAAACTCGTGAGTTTAGGCTTCGGTAAAAACTGTCAGACCCATTTGACTGCCACAAAATTTTAAACATTGTAAGTCAGTTTGTCAAGGTATGGCGAAAGTGAATTCCTTGTTGCATATTCTTTGTTAGTTGTTATAGTAAGTAATCTGAAGAGTAATAAGTCGAAGCCAGTTCCGGTGTTGGGACCACAGCAAGCGAGCGTGAGTGTTCTTGTCGGGGACATTCACTTGGAGTCTAGAGAGCACCGTATCAACAGATTGCGGGTGTAACGTTGAGGCCTCTGGACACGATGCTCGTAGGAACCACGCGGTGCTACTTGCCAGTGCCCATACACAATTCCTCCCCTTGTTCATCTCTTTCTGTATAGTGGTCGAATATGTATTTGTATGGTCCATTTGGAAAAGTCTTTTCTTCTAAAGTGAAGTATTCTAGATAAAAGCGAGTGTGATTTATGAAGACGTACTTCCTAACGTACAGGGTACTACAAACGCTTTGAAGATTTAATAGAAATTGTTCTTGTGCAACCGATCATATATATAACTATATTAATTTATGTAGACCATTGGGAAAATTAGGGTGAATAAACTAAACCTAGGGTAATTTTTGGTGGTAAATTGTGACCGCGGGAATTAAAGCCGCGAGTCCATTAGAGACCGTGGAAGTGCAAGTCACGCCCGAATTTGAATTATTCTTTTCTCTTTGTTTGTGTACACTGTGTTAGGTTAAGAGATCAAGTTATATGTATAATTAATGTATGTAAATTATTGATCGGGCATAAAATTCATCTGTGTGCAGTATTTTCAACATCTTCTTGAGTGGTAATAGCTCAAGGAACTTATCAGTTGTGGTGTTCACACGATTAATAAGCTTTGTGCCTGATATGTGAGTCAGCCTGATTTACTTTCTGTGGAGAAGAGAACATTATTATCCCAGTTATTCTGGAGGAATCAGAGACTGAAGTATAATCTGTGTACTTGTTTCTATTGTTCGAGGGTTAGTTTTATTTAATGTATGTTAAGGTTAGTAAATCATAGATAATCATTTTTATGTGTTTGATCTAAATTCCTCTGGGAAGTTTGATTGTGAGATCGAGTGGCCCGAAAGGTATGTTACTATCTATAGGATTCACGCACTCTAATCTACTCACGCTACCCTGATTACCGTCTCTAGGCCTCAGTGTCCCATCTTTCACTGTAACGGGACTAATAATTTCTTTCCTGGCAAACGCTGGGTGGTGGCAGCCTACTAATATTTTTCTTACTTCTACATGTTGGTATATCTTCCTAGAGTTAGTAAATCAACGAGGCCTTCCTCAAAATTTTAGGATCTTTCACTGGTGGTAATCAGACAAATCTTCGCCATTTTGAGGGACTTTCTAAAAATTATCACCCTTACACTGGTGGGATTACTAACAAATTCATATAATCAAATTCTTATCGTTACAATTTCATCTTCTACAAAACTACTCACCTTTCTGCGTGCCTCCTTTGGCATGCCATCCATGATCTTCCTTTTTAGAAATCGGTCTCTGTTTGGGAGCTTCTCTTTCGGGAACTTCATGGCTATGGACGCATATTGATAGATTATTGGTGACTGAGGATCTGAGGCGGGTCCTCCCAGTCATAATTCCTTGCTTCCAGCTCTTGCCACGCTCTGTCAAAGTTTAAGTCGCCTACCAGTTCGCTACGGAGCAAATTCTTCAAATCACACCACCGCCTAACTTTTCCTTGGCTGACGGCATACTGTATGAGACTGGCACTCTGACTACTCACCCGTGCCTTACCTATGCGTAGTCGGTCCTCATCCTCGTCACATCTGGTTTCAGCTCGTTCAAGACAAAGGCTTAGCAGGCTTTCTGCTCCAACTCCCTGCAAGTGGCTCAACTCTAGTTGTTCTATATCCTTCACCTCAATACGGAATCGTGGAAGTGGAAAGGCAACTGTCTCTCTGCCACGGAGTGGATTATTAGGTGACAAGCCTTGCAGTATTGGCTGTTCGGGAATATCCGGTGTCTGCTTATCTGCTTGGAAACTCCTCGGGGGGGATGCTAATGTTTTTGCACCGAATGGATTTGAAGGTTGTTGACCGCGAGTCATCACCTGCTCAAACACGTCCGTTTACTGTGCGCAAAGCTGCTCATATTCGTCAGTAATATCTTCCTGTTTACCTTCCACGTAATGGGCCATGATGAACCCTTACAAGGAATATTTCTGGTCTCTCTCAATCATTTGCTTGCAGTCCCATGGGACCCAGGTTCGAATCCTCGCTGGTGCAGGGAACAGTTTAAGGATTTGAATTTCATTAAATCAGGCTTTACTGATCTACCAGAAGACCCGCCGACATGTCGTAAAAATGACCCCGCTAATACCAATACACCAGTCCTGTATGAGACATCCCTAGCATGTATTCAATATGGACGGTGGGTGTTAAGCGCCGAAGTGGTGACATGTAGACTGTAGGAGGACGACTGGGCCTTGATAGCAGGCTGTGAAGCCTATGCCCAGAGTCGGACACATAAAAAAAAAAAAATTACAAAAAGTGCCCACCACTAAGAAGTCCCAATGAACTACAAAATCTTCAGAGCACCCAGTTGGCTTCATCAAACCTGCACTCACAAACCTCGGCCCATGACTTACCACTATTTACTCTGAGTATTTCCACCAACAGGAGAGATCTAGGGAGACAAGAACACTCAAAACTTTCTACACACTGGATTTAAGAGGGTCCGTGGGATAACCACTTTGCCAAACAGAAAGATTTATGGAGGAATTTTAATTAAGTCAGTGATTATCCCACTATAGCTGCCACCAATATGTGATGAGAAATAACAATTTTAATTTAATTTTCTATTTTCTATAACTGTCTGCCACCAATATGTGATGAGAAAAAAATATAATTTTAAATTTTAATTTTTAATGTTTGCCACCATTTTGTAATGAGAAAAATTTTAAGATAGAATAAGCCACCAGCCTTGCGATGGGTAAACTGGACTGTCTAAGAACATTTAGAATTAGCATTACATTTTCTCGGTATCAGCCTACAGGTTATACTCGTGACAATAGGGGTAGCACAAGGGTAGCGATTAGCCTGAGCAGCCGTAGACCTGTAACAGGATGGGGATAAGCGTGGACTTTGATACTTACTGCATATATCATGAGAAACTCGGTCCACTGGACTTCGGCTGGACATGAGTAGTCTCCTCTTCACTAGTTCTCTCCTCTGTGTGAATTACCTCAGTACACTCTCAACAAAAATATTATACCATTATTACCAACAAGTCATGTACAGTCTTCATGAGCAGGAGAAGGAAGAAGACCAGTATGAATGCGGGATTACATGGATTTTTATTACACACTCCAAACACTGAAATAAAATGCAAGAATGGAAAAGAATTTCGATAGTGACGGTTCACAACTGGTTGGAACAGATAGTATATGACACCACTTTGTTGGGGACGAGTCTGATCAGGTATTAACATTCTAAATATACCAGAAAATCATGTCAATTACAATCAACACACCACCCTCTGGGTATACTCTTGATAAACCATGTTATAAACCTTTAATACCATCCCTCATTGACATAAAGGTTCCCTCCCAAGATATAACGGGGCATGGGTATGACCACGGGGTGACAAATAAACAAAAACTAGTTTAAATTTCGTCCCCCTGCTTAAACAGATATCTAAGAATAGTCATTCTATTAAAAAATTCTGATATGAAAGTTGACTCTAGCCTGGTGCCAGTGAATAGGTTACTCAAATCACAGTTAATACTTTAAAATAGAGATCAAGCACTTCACAATCCTCAAAAAAAGAAAACAACATACTTCCAGAAACCTGTTATTCACTTTACAGATTTACCTTATATACACTGTATATAACTGAGAGATATACCTTATATATATAACTGAGAGCTTTTCCTCACATTTCAAAATAATGATGAAACTGAAAGAATAGTACAGTGCGACAATCTTTACCAGAACATTCTCTAAATTTGAAAGTTTCTTACTCAATGGTCCAAACAGCTGGTTAACACCCATGTATATTCTCACTTAGTTATTTCTGTTTCATGTAGGTTGGGACCCAAAACAATTCACAAAGTTGGTTTGATAATCAAAGCTTCACTTAACTTCTCAAAACTGAGTGTGAGTCGGCGTTTGGGAGTCATACGGGGAGCACGTGTTACCCACCATTGATGGTGCAAGACCCGGAACTTTGCCATGGCTAACCTCCAACACAGATATCGTCCTCCGACCCAGCATTAATTGGCGACACCGCTAAACTCCTAGGACACTCCCCATCTCCAAACTCTTTAGCAAACTCACAGGACACTCCTCATCTCCAAACTCCACAGCACGAAGGGGAGAATTATGGACATCTCTCGAACACAGGACCGCCTGGCACCACGGCTCAGCATTGATTCTCTCCGACCCTTGCTAACTCTCAAACACAACAGCGCTTGGCGTGGCTTTTACATTATTTTCCTAACCTCCTTAATAATACGTTACTTTTCAACTAAATACATTATTTCTAAACTAACTCTGTTCACTAGTATCACATTTGATGTAAAAATCTATGTTACACTATTTTAAATGTACGATACTATATACACAGGTGACTACTTAATGCGGATGAACACGGCGTAATGCGGCCTCTTTTTTTCTCAGAAAGCGGTTACTTTCAATAAAAACGATTATTTGAATAAGGGGACACGACAATAATTTTCCTTCATTGCATTACTTTCCCCTCGGGATTTCAGATTTTACTCAACTGCGATGCTTAAACTCCACTTAATTCTTAACTGAGTAGTAATACATATGCCACCTTAATTATAAAGGAGTAATACTTATTCTGTCTTAATCTTAATGGAACTTAAATCCAAATACTCTTACATCCTGCCTTAATTACATTCTAAGCATATGTCCATCCTGTGAACATCTCAGGTCAGTACCAAACGACCACATGTCCAGCCTGAATATGTGTCTCATGTCTACAAGAACTTCATCCACCCACTTGGCGATCTGTTCTTTCTCTAACTTATCTCTTTTTACTTGGTATGAATGAGTTGCAACTCCTGAAACGGAACATGACGGAAGTCACACACTGACTTCGGCTCTCCACCCTGAGCCCATGCCACACCCGTGTGGCGAATCTCATCATCATCATCACTGACTTCATGAGTTCTCACAAAGACGCGCTTCTCCCAGCAGACTCATGAGGTTCCAACCTTCCTCCCACAGTGTGAGTCAGGGTGCCCAATGACCAGAAGTTAGTCAACCCCCAATTCTCGGTGGCAGGAATGGTGATTGACTTGCCTGTACACACCACTCCATCCATTTAAACAAAAGCAATATAAAATAAAGAATATTACATTTATCTCTTTTATACATCCTACAGGGATACAGCAACTAACACCAGGGCCCGACTACACGTCCTGGAACTGACTATTCTCACCCTTGTAGTTTCCAGCTGTGGCTGCGCTTGACAGATCCGCGCCTTACGCCCAAAAACACATGACTCTGCTCATATTCAACAATTATCAATACAGGGAAGCTCTACTTTCACTGTACTTAATGAACCCTTGAACTGATCTTGTGGGAAAAGAGTACTCATTTGCCATTAACTTCTATTAATCTCCTGCAGAATCATGAGAGACACATCCCAGGTTTAGGACATTAGTTTCATACCATATCATCAGGCAGTCAATTACAGGATTTTCCAACTTCTATTTCCTTATTGAACTGCTTTTCTGCCTTCAGTAACACACTTTAATCAACTTTGCTCGCCTGATTGGGCTAAATAGCTTCAACCATCTCTCCGATTTCTTTTTACTTTTGAGCACCGTTTTACCTTCTGCTGCGGTAAAATCTAATATTTTCTATTTCTCAACTCTGCACTGGTTTTACTCATGACACGCCTGTTACACACACTCCTCAATATACCGGCGTGGAGGCCTATGGACTCTTGGTGGTAGCACTTCCTCTTCCTCCGGTTCCACTACTACCAACTCCTCGGGCTTGGTAATCCATTGCTCATCACCAACATAGGGCTTAATCTTTTCTGCCGCTCTTTGGATGACTGTCAGAAAGTAGTTCTACCAGAACATAGGCACTACCTCCTCTAATCTCTTCTCGCACTTTGTAAGGACCTTTCCACAGTACATTGAGTTTACGGCTGGTTCCAGGCACAAAGGTTTCACATTTGACCCAAGCCAAATCGTCCACCTTCAACGCTTGGTTACATCGCCACTGATTAGCCACTTCTCTATACTTCCGGGCCATACGGCGATGTGTCGATTGGAGCACTTCGTGAGCTGTTGCTATACCTTCGGGATCGCTGGCAACTTCAGTAAGCTGGGCACCCACGTGACGAGAAGCATGGTGATTGTAGAAAGCAAAATAAGGTTGCTGGCCTGTAGCGGTGTGAACTGCAGTATTCATGATCCATTGACACTGACCTAGAAACTGGGGCCAGCGGAGTGGATAGCCTTTACACAGGGATCGTAGTATGGACTTCAGTGTACGATGCATTCTCTCCGTGACACTGTTGCCTCGGGGATGGTAAGGGGTAGTATAGGCGGTATTGATGTGGTATTTCTGACAAAGGGTCTGAAAAACTTGTGAGCGGAATTCGGCCCCATTGTCCATGAGCAGAGCCTTGAGGACCCCAAAGTCAATGGCAATCTGGTGAAACTTCTCTGCCACTTCCTCTGCAACTTTTGTCCTGAGAGCGAAGAATTTCACAAAGCAAGAATAGTTGTCTATAATAGTCAACACATAACGGCACTCGTGGGATCCAGCAAGCATGTCAGTTAAATCAATACTAACCCTCTCCAGGGGCTTATCAACTGATGGTAACTTCTGCCACTCCTGCTGGAGGCCACATGTTCCTTTCGTTTGCTGACAGACTATGCAATTCCTAACACACTGAACTACTTCGGAATAGGAGTTAGGTATATAGAAATATTCCTCTAATTTCATCATAGTTTTAAATTGACCCACGTGGCCTGAGAGCATTACATGAGCATATTGCAAGGCTTCCTTCTTAAGTGAAGAGGGTAATACTAACACATAATGGATGTTTCTGTCGGTTTTAGTCCTGATATAATACAATACTTCCTCCTCCAAAGCAAATTGGTCAATAGTACACTTACGGAAGCGATTTCTCGGGATGTCTCCTCCTTCTACGTAATCGATCATTTCCCTCCACCGGGTCTCTTGACGTAATTCGCGCACTTCCTCTTTCGTTTTACCAAGGATTGTAGACTCTCCTGCATAACTGATACTACGCACTGGATGCGACAATAAATCAGCAACTACACTGTGCTTGCCTTGGGTATATTCAATCTCGTAGCGGTACTCTCGCATTTCTAATATCGACCGGTTGAGCCACGGAGACTTGTTTTTCCTTTTGAAAATGCTAGCTAACGGTTGGTGGTCTGTCCGAATTAAAAACTTCGTGCCCCAAAGGAAATGATGGAAATTACGACATGCCAGGACAATTGCCAAGGCCTCCTGATCAATGGTTGAATATCTAGTCTCGGTTGGCTTGAGTTTTTTGGAATAGCACCCTATCACTCCAGATTTACCATCAGGTTGCATTTGACTTAATACAGCGCCTTCATGGTACTTACTAGCGTCCGTAGTAAGGATGTACAACTGGTCCCTTTGCGCTTTTACCAGGATGGGAACTTCCACTAATTTGGCCTTCAGCTTTTCGAAAGAGTCTTGGCATTCGTCCATCCACACGAAAGGATGGTTATTCTTGGTCAAATCTGTGATAGGCTTGGCTATTTTTGCGAAACTAGGAATGTGTTTGTGGTAGAAACCAACCATACCCAGGAATCTTCTAACTTCTTTAACAGTCTTCGGCGGTTTCATCTTCAGCACAGCTTCTACGTTTGCAGATCGGGCCGACATCCGTGTTCAGAGATGACGTGGCCCAAGAACTTCACTTGTCGCTGGCCAAATGAGCACTTGGTGAGGTTGAGTTTAACACCGGATTGTGTAAGTCGCATGAAGAGCTTGTCCAGGTGTTCGATCAGCATATCATAGTCAGGGGCCCACAGGATGATGTCGTCCAAATAGTTCTTCACCCAGCCTTCCTTGACTAATGGGGCTAGCACAGTAGGCATTTGGCGAGAAAAGATGGCGGGGCTCGCGCTTAGTCCAAACGGCA
>JAGKTI010038855.1:0-10655 GCA_018397915.1 Birgus latro | reverse complement strand
GTGTGTGTGTGTGTGTGTGTGTGTGTGTGTGTGTGTGTGTGTGTGTGCAGGTAATGTGTGTTTCTCCAGCATACCTGTCAATATCTATCTGTCCATCTGCAGTATCCATGTTTCTCTTTCTCTCTCTCTATCACGGAGTGAGGTAGCCACTCCTTAAGTGGGAATGGCACAGGTTCAAAATGGCGTCCTATACAAAAGGTATAGGAGCATTAATGCAAAAAACGGTTGCAAAGCCCAGTTGTATGCTTGTAAACTAAAAGACTTTTGCTATTCAGGTGCAAAACTACTAGGAATGTCATGCTAACCTTTGTAGGAGCTGCAAAATCGAACCACAAAAAATCGATTTTTTCTTTCTTTCGCTTTTCTTTCTTCATCAGTCATAACTCCAAAACAAAAAAGCGCACGAGAGCGTTATATACACCAAAACGCTGCTTGTCAAGTGTTGATGTTTCTTTTCATGTTTAGAAAAGCATTCAGGCTACGGTTCGTGAGTTACTACCTGAAGAATGCATTGCAGTCACTCATAAGTACGCCATTCTGCGCAAAATTGGCTAGCTACAGCTCGCTAATGTATGACCCCCGTGTAACGTCACGAGCTTCAGCGGCGGTGATTGGCAGAGAAAACCCTTCACAACATACTCGTAGGGAGATTGGAAATACGCGGCCTGGCCTCCACCATAGATGGAGAGAATCTTTGAACGAATGAATGAACGCTTACAGCTAACCCATCCAATCCCGACCGTTTTTTTTTTTTTTTACCCAGCCTACCCCCAGATCCCGACCGATTTTCGACTTTTTGTTTTTTGGCTGAAACCTTCGCTTTTGGTGAGAAACATCAAAAGTTCATAAAGAAATCGCGATCCTAAGGTTAGAAATGTTGATACAGGTGTCACTCAACCTTACGTTTTCCTTCTTTTTCAGGGTACCTGGCTAAAGAAAGCGAACTATGGAAGGGTTAGCTAATTCAAGCCATTTTAAATTATGTATTTATTTCATTTATCTGGTACGAATTTATGTGTAGTACAAGTCTATAATGGTTTTCACACAACAATATAGGCGTTTATAAGCATTGTTCACTTACCCAAAACCCCAGTATATGGCACCTTCCTTTACGACATTACCACCTCATCANTTTCTACCTCTAGCTTCTTTGTTTCTTTGTCTTCCACCTCAGGAATCACTTTCGCCGTCAATTTCGTCACTGCAGAGACCGTGGGGCAACATACCTTTACTGGCCAGGTTACTGCTAACAGGTGAATTGCCCAGTTTGGGGTGGAGGGGGGGAAGGGGGGTTAGGTGGGGCCAGGCAGTATCCCCGCTTGACAGCAGGTAGAGGAAGGTCTCCCAAATATGTCTACCAAAAATCACCCGCGAATCTTGAAAAATGTGCACACAAGGGGCCTTGCAATTGAGTGACGTATGATGCACGTCGTTGGGTCTGTCCGCGGAAAAAAGTAGCGACGTGCATCGTACGTCGGTGGGACTCGGCGGGTTAATACCCGGTACTCGAAATCGCATGTAGGTCCAGAAAGTGGGTGCCATATTTTTGAGGGAACAGCTAAATAAATTTCATATGTGTTTTCAGAAAACTCTCATTTTCACATCCAGTTGACCCGGGGGGTGTGATACTTTAGGGGTTGACTTTACAGAGGGTTCAAGAAGCTTCTAACCTTCCAGATTTTTCTCCACAACAGGAGGCCTTGTAAAAGATTTAAACTTCATTTCTTGCTGGAAGAGGCTATGCTTGGATTCTGGTTAAACTAAGCGGACTTAGACGTCTTAACCCAATGAATCCCATCGACGTATGTGTACATCGCGATGTTTTGTCACTGCCACACTCATGGACGTATGGGTACGTCACGCAATTGCAAAGGTCATAATTTATACAATTTTCAAGTTTCATGGGTGATTTTTGATAGGCATACGTGGGAGACCTTCCTCTACCTGCTGTCAAACAGGGATACTGCCTCCTCTACCTGCTGTCAAACGGGGATACTGCCTCCTCTACCTGCTGTCAAACAGGGATACTGCCTCCTCTACCTGCTGTCAAACGGGGATACTGCCTAGCCCCATCTAACCCCCCTCCCCTCCCCTCCCCCCCACACTGGGCGATTCACCTGTTAGCAGTATGCTGGTCAGTAAAGGTATGTTGCCCCACGGTCTCTCCAATGACGAAATTCACGGTGAAAGTGATTCCTGAGGTGGAGGACAAACAACTAAGAAGCAACAGCAAGAAACAAGCAGAAATGATGAGGTGGTAATGTCATAAAGGAAGGTGCCATATTTGGATGTGTTTGGTGACTGAACAATGCTTCTATTGCCTATATAAATGTGTTACAACCAATATAGTCTGTCACTACAAATAAATTCGTACCAAATACATAAATAAATACGTAACTGAAAGTGACTTGAATTGGTTAACCCTTCCATAGTTCGTTTTCTTTAGCCAGGTACCCTGAAAAAGATGGAAAATGTAAGGTTGCATGACACCTGTATCAACAGTTTTAAGCACAGGATCGCGATTTCTCTGTGAATTTTCGATGTTTCTCACCAAAAGCGAAGTTTTGAGCCAATAATTTTTTTTCCCCAAAAAATGTTCGGGATTTTGGGGTATCGTAGGTTGGAAATCGGTCGGGACGTGCTGGGTTAAGGATTGTGTGGAAGATGTAAGAGGTTTGGGTTAGAAGGATAACTTGGAGGTAATGTAGTCAGAGTTAAGAATTTTAATGACACTATTGGAATTACAGGATTAGGAAAACAAATTGACTATGTTGACTCCAGTTGGGATATTAACCCCTTGAAGCTGGCTGATGTAAAGTTTTGTTTTTTCTTGACCCTGTCACATGAGTTTGATTAACTTAGGAAAGGCCTCTTGTACTGAAATGAGTTATTATTTTGGAATCTATCGCCTCTAGTTGAAAAATAAAACCTACTCTAAGCTAACTAAAACAATTAAAAGCTGAAACAATATATAATGGACATGTCCCTTGTCTCAGTGGGTTAAGGCCAAGGGGTTTTTCTACATACCAGTCTTCCCCCAGAGTATATTACCTGCAGACGTTGGTTTACATCTAGGTCCCCAGGTGTATTGCAGGGTGAACAGTGTAGAAGAGGTAAGTCAGATCCACAACACCTACATGTTTTTTATGCAAAGGGAACTAAAAGCTAATACCCCGTAAAATTATTCCCTTCAAGGGGAAAAAAATAGAGTCAAATTCAAGATCTGATAATATCGAGATGCCTGGACACGTAGTATTTAACCCACCAAGCCCCGTCAACGTACGATGCACGTCGCAACTTTTTTTCACCCTGAGTCCTGGCAACGTGCATCATACGTGATGCAGTTGAAATGCCCGTTGTTTGCACATTTTTCAAGTACCGCAGGTGATTTTTGGTAGGCATATGTGGGAGACCTTCCTCTACCCCAAGCCAGGCAGCAACACTGCCTGGCCCTGTGTAACCCCCCCTCAGGGGGTGCGCCATTTTCTCGCAACAAACCTGTTAGCAGTGACCTGGCCAGTAAAGACACGTAGCACCACGGTTTCTCCGACGACGAAATTCAAGGCAAAAGTGATTCCCGATGTGGAGGACAAAGATTACGTGGCACCGGAGTTATTACTGAACGGATGCAATGAGGAGGTAACGTCGCCAAGGTAGGTGTGGAATGTTGATGTGTTAGGTGACTGAACAATGCTTATATTGCCTACATTACTGTGAAAGCCAATATACTCTTGTACTACATATAAATTTGTACCAAATAAATAAATAATTACAAATTCTGAGTGGTTTTGGTTAAGTTTCCCTCGCATAGGAAGCGTCTTTTATGAAGCGCGTGTCATAGAAAGCGTTAGCCAGGTGTCGGGCTTCTCACCTGTTTAGGGTATTTTTTGCTACAGGTGAGCGCTATCTCATTGAATTTTCAATGCTTCTCACCAAAAGCAGAGGTTTGAGCAAAAAAAAAAAAAAAAAACAATCCAAAACTTCCCTGGTTCTGGGGTTGGGTTGGGTAAAAAAGTTGCTGGGACGGGGCAGGTTAAATGACTGGAGGTCATAGACAGAAGCAAATATAGACAGAGGATGACAGTTCCAGAGAAGACTTGTTGCATACAACAATGGTGAAAGTACAGTACTGGTTAACACTTACATTAAATATCTGGACAAAAGAAGGGTGACAGTGCTGCTAAATAGGTGTTATGCAGCCTCCTTAAAGGAAAAGGGAGGCAGGTAGACAATTCAGAAGAGACGTGGCCACAGAAGTAGCGATAAATATCAAAATGCACCACTGCAGCGGAGAATGGCTGAAGTGTCAGTGAGAGTAGGCGAGTTGATATGACGAAGTCTTTGTCTTCGTCCTAGGTAGTAGAACTCTCTGAAGGCAGGGACCTCACACATGAAAGTTATACTCCGCACAGAAAGGAATCAAACCCTGGAAAAAATCAACAACTGTGAAGGGGTAAAGAAGGCATGGAATCTGTTTACCACACCAAATCTCATGGAAGTCGTTTTTGCAGATGTGGTAATGTGCTCTTTCTTTGGTAAATTCCGAGAGAAAAAGCCCTAAGGATACTTGGAAGTAGATTTTGCAAAAGAGGTAATGTGCTCTTTCCTTAGTAAATCCCGAGAGAATGAAACCCCAAGGATACTGAAAGAAGATGAGGGATTGAGTTGTATGGTGTTGAATGTTAGAGGATACTTCTGTGGAAGATTATGGTAGACCAAAGGATTTCGGAACTGAAAAACAAGGTTTCTTTTATCCCAATTAAAAATACGAGCCAAATCAGAAGTTAGGTACACCATAGCCTTATCCAGTGACTATTGATGTATGTACTGTGGACGCTGTGAGAAGTAGCTGGAGAGGTGAAGGGTTGACTCGTTAGGGTATGCGTGGATTCGGATAGATGTACAGCTCAGAAGATCACTGAGAAAAACAGAAAGTTGGTGACAGGTCAGAACCTGAGGAACACTGCTATTAACAACTCTAGAGCAGGGATTCTTAAGGGTGCGAGATAGGTTTGCTAGAGGGGCGACGATACTGTCCTCAAACCTGGTTCGTCTTTTGGGAGCTGAGAATAAAGTGAGAGTATTGTTTATAACCTTGGTGATGCGGTTGACAATAACAATGAACTTTATGTTCTGAGAGCTAGTTTTGATGCAGTGTGCCAATATAATGGCCAATACACACACCATTGTATAATTTTATTTATAATATCGTATATATTTTGTTCTGTAGTGGGTTCTGTTGAGCATCGGACAGCAAGACCCAGCAGGCGGGTTCAAGTATGCACTTGTTAGTGGTTGGGGTGAAGTTACCGCGGGAGCTGAGCTCACGCATACATAAATAGCATACGAGACTGATAGCGGAACCATTCCCTCTGCCTTTGGAGTGTGGTGTGGTGTGAGTAGGACTGCGGCTAGGAATGTTGTAATGCACCGAAGTGAGGTATCTCGTGAGTGTTTTTACTTGTAATGTTGGTTAGACTATGTCACTCCTCTCTGTGTTTATAAGCTCTTGCAATGACATGTTCGTCATTCAGTCACATCTTGCCCTCACAGACACGATATTTTGTATATATTAATTTAGTATTTGTTTGTTTAAAATTTATTCATCTTATTTCTTTTTTCTAGACTGTCTTCAACATGTAGAAAGAACGAAAGTGCAAGGATGACTATGTTCAATATGGCTTCACGTATGTTTGGGGGAAGGAACAGCCAAAGTATTCGATGGACGATCATGCTCTTGAACATTAATTAGAAGATATCAAAGCTCAATAAACATTTCCAGTTTAAAGATAGTGGGGGGGGGGGGTGTCATAACACTAAAGGTCAAACGAGCTAGGATTGACTGTGCCTGGATATTGCCGACATGATTTTCACCAACAGAGAAACCTTTGCTTCTTGCTTCTTACCAAGCTGTATGTCAGGTTGGTAAGTCAAAGAGAGTCCATACGATTGACAAGGAATTAATCAAGCCGTGTGTCCTTGAAATGGAGATGACTGTTCTTGGTAAGGAGACAGGAAAAAACTACAACAGTGCTTTATCGACTGATGTGGTCCATAACAGAATTATTGACATGAGTCAGGATATTCTGTAGCAGGGTTATGCTGATATTAATGTCACTCCAGTAAAGATTAGCGTACAGGTGGATGAATCAGCAGATGTGAGGCTGTTCTTAGCTACTGATAGCGATCCTCTACATAAAGGACAAAGAAATGAAAGACAGTGCTTTTTTCTGTCAGTCGCTGTAGACAGCTGCACAAGCTATAAATGTGTTCACTGTGATAAAGGAATTCTTCACAAAACACCAGTTCCATCTCAACATGGCTGGTTCCATGATTATGTGCTGATGGGACACCAACCACGCTGAGCAATCGCTCAGGGTTCGCCGCATTAGTGACAAAAGAAAATTCTGACTTGAATAAACATGCAGTGTTTCCTTCACCAGCACATGCTTGCATCCAGATCATTGCTTCCAAACCTGAGGAAGAAATTCGGTCTGAATATGATTCGTGGTCGTGGTTTGAATCATCGATGCTGTGAATATGATTCGTTGCCGCGATTTGAGACTTCAACTGTTTCAGTTATTTCACGAGTAAATGGGTCGTGAACAACACTGTACTTTCGTCATCATCATCATCGTCATCCAGACCTCCTTTCCCACCCTAGGGCAGGATGAGGAGTAGTAACGTCCAGACAGCCCAAGTCTGCCTAATCCAGTGGGTCATGCTTCCATTCACCCATCATTCAAGCCCCCGGAATCCTAGCTCTATCCGATACGCCAAAAAACTTTCACCACATTCTGTAGCTTCAAATAAACGTATCCAGTAGAGTCAATCCGAACGCTGTCACGTTAAAAAGGAGTGCCAAATCCCTGATCATGCTCTTCTCACAACATTCATCCAGCCAGCTCGATCTTTCGTCAGTCCCCTAGCCTCACCGACTTTCATACCTCTCTTCCTCACACACTCATCCACCATATCTCTCCACCTTGTCCTTGGCCTACCTCGCCTCCTTCCTCCTAATTTGCTCAGATATGCCTTTTACACCATTCTTTTGTTATCCATTGTCTCCACATGACCGTACCATCTCAGCAAACTCTCTTCGATTTTGATGTCCACAGACTTCCTCACTCCGCATCTTTCATGAATCACATTATTTCGTATCCTATCCACTCTCTGTACTTCACATGCATTCCTCAGCAGTCTCATCTCCACTGCTTGCACAGGCATTATAGGCACTAGTATATATCGCATATCACAATGTGCAGTATGTAGTGCCTGCTGAAGACGTACACAGCTTCTTACTAGGAATGTCAATCCACATGATGTATATCCACAATCCTGTTGTCCCAGACCATCAAGAATGTCTTAACACATCATGTATCTCAATCTCTATTTAGTCCAGACGATACAAGTATTTCATGATACGAGCAGGTTAACCAGACTGAGCCAATTACCTGACGTCATGGAAACTAAGCATGGAAATCTATCATACACTACATCCCCACTGAGCAGTATATATTCTCAGATTTTAGAGGGCATAGTCAGAGAGCCCAAGATTACGACTGAGGGCAGAAGGCGGGAGATAGGGTCAGCTAGGAGGTTTACAATCATGCAACGTTATGCTGCCAATAACAGTTCGATATAACTATGTACAATAAACTCCGTAACCTAAGAGTGCTCTATAACGCACCTCGCTTGTGATAAAGAATACACTGAAGAGGTAGGTGAGAAAGAGAGAGACCTACCTATTCACTCGACTCGACAACGCACCATTTTACTGGCAGTGACCCACGTTACACTGCACTGGTGATAGAGGGGAAGCCATTAATCTACGATACACCCACAATCTCTCCATTTAATCAAACCCCTCGGCTACGTTCATCAATAGTCTCACTTTTGACTTTTCATTTTCATGCCACACCATAGTCTCACATCCCCATGTTAAAGTTGGCACTAACACTCCTCCATGTAAGCCTCACGCAGCTACAACACTCGAGCATCTGTTTCTTATCAAGACTTTCATAGCACCAGCTACTTTCCTTCCTTGTGTCACTCTACTCTTCACTTCTTTTGCACATTATATTCTCTTTTCTATCACTTTACTCTGGTTTTTAAACTTTTTCACCAGTTCCAGACTCTCTCCATTCACTGTAACATCACACTGGGAGTCAACTTCTCTCTCGATTACCATCACTTTACTCATTTCTACATTTTCTCTCAAGGCACGACGCTCACAGACATCAGCAAAACTCTGCACTGGTCTACCAAGTTCTTGTCCGGTATTTGCAAGTTGCACTGCATCATCAGCATACAACAAATTTGAGATATTCCATCCATCACCATTCATTACCAACGTCATCCATATGTCCATTGCTCGTGTTTTTATTTCCGTCACCATTCATTACCAACGCCATTCCTCTCTTCATTACTCGTGTTTTTACTTCTCTCATCTCCTCAACCATATATTTATTGAACAACCATTGTGACATCACAGAGCCTTGTTGCACGCCCACACTGATCATGAACCATTCACTTAGCCCATACACATGTCTCATTACCATCATAAAAACTCTTGAAGGCACCTAGCAGCCTACCATCTACACGAAACATGCGCAAAACCATCCACAATACTTCTCTGTCTACTTTGTCGTATGCTTTTTCCAGATCCATAAATGCCATAACACCTTGTAGCCCTTCTCACAAGCCTTCTCCATTATCTGTCTTACTGCAAATATTTGATCCACACATCCTCTGCCACTTCTTAAGCCGCCCTGTTCATCACTCACTAGGACTTTTGATATCTCTCCTACTTTATAATAATTCTTCCAAATACTTTCCCTACAACACTGAATATACTTATGCCACGATAATTCTTACACTCACTTCGCTCTTTATTTTTTTACGGAAGTATAATCACAGCCTTTTTTCACTCTGCTGACACAGTTTCACTCATCCATGCCTTCTTATATATCTCCAACAAGTATTTCATTCCACTCTTTCCATTGCACTTAATCATCTCTGCATACACCTCATCAACCCCAGCTGCTTTCCCATTTTTCAGCCGCATCACAATGTTCTTTACTTGTGCGAGTGTCTAGTTTCCTGGAACTGCATTCCTTCTCTGACACCCCCCCAAAGCAATCATGTTTGCAGCGGCTCTGCTTTCTCTATTTCCATTCATCAGGCTTTCAAAATATTCTTTGTTGTGTGATCGTGTGCTATCTTGTGTGTCTGAATTTCGAGATGAAATGCAAAAGTTTTTCCGTGGACATGGACAAAACCTGGCTGAAAAATTTGATGCCCCTGAGTTTGTTCAAATGCTTGCATATTTGGTTTGATTTATTTACAGCACCCAGTAGCTCAATCACTCTATGCAAGGAAGGGAATTCACTGCTGCAACTGCAAACGAGAAACTAGTTGTACTCAAAGAAAAACTTGCCTTATGGATTAGACGTGTACAGAAGGGAATTTTAGCAAATTTCCGTCTACTGAAGTAATAATCACAGCAGATGTTTCCGTGCAACCTGACAACATTTCAAATATTTGTTGGGCATCTGCAAACTTCATTCGGTGTCAACAGTTAATGTGGAGAGCTGGAAGACTGTAGTAACCTGGTCAGGTACCCTTCCAGGATGAATTTGGAAGATACTGCAGTGACATCAAGGAAGATCTCTTGTCTGGAGCACTTCTCGGCTCATTAGCTGGAGTCATTTACTGTACCAGCAAGAAAAACTCTCGTTCTGATGGTGCCATTTGCGATCACTTTTCATTTTGAAAGTGGGTTCCTTTGTCTGCTTGACATGAAAACAACGTGCAGAAATTAGTTGGATGCTCAGTACGACACGCGAGTTATGATTTGCACCAAAGAGCCAATGTTCACCATCATAACAGAATAAACAACAGCAACAAAGCCACTTAGCTTGAACGGGATGCATTTCCTCAGAATATACAATGTAGTAATAAAATTAATGAATCCTTGTAATTACCGAAATCATTTAGTTGTCAGTTATGTCAAATTAAAAAAAAAATAAAACAATGATGGATTTGTTATTGAATACAGTTACCACTTGTATAATTCTTTCATGAAATTGGGATGCGGTGCGAGAACTGCCTGTTGCTTTGAAAGGGGTGTGAACAAGAATAAAACATTAAGAACCACTGCTTTGGAAGAACAGTGGCCCTCTACAACAGCAGTTTTAGAATGATTAGAAAGGAAGCTAGAGATGAAGGTAGAGACACAAGGACAGAAATCTTAAGGAAGGAGTTTGTAAATTAAAGACAAAAGATGTAGGGACCTATGGCTAAGCTGCAGTACTTTGGTTCAGTATATTTAAGGGTAAACTATCATCATAAGTTCATCTCCTGCCTTGTCATTCAGGAAGGTACACATCCATCCACAAACCTCACCTACCCGTCCTACTCTCCTACTCACCAGTCCCACCCACCCGCCCCACCCATGCCATCCATGAATGGAGAGGATTTAAAGTAATGAACACGTGAAAACAACAATCAGTGTTTAACTTAATTTCTGTTGTTTTGACAATACAGTAATATAGACATTCAGAAACTAAAAGTAGACAGGTTAAAGATAGCAACATTACCTTCTGATCATGGCTAATAAATACGGGTAACTGCAAAAAATTGTGGACGACCAT
>JAGKTI010038854.1:0-10655 GCA_018397915.1 Birgus latro | reverse complement strand
TGTGTGTGTGTGTGTGTGGTTATAAGATGTTGCTGAGGCTAGAGATGGAGGGTTAGGAAGCGTCAAGTTTAATATTGAGAAAAATGGACTAGACTCGTAGTTTTGATGGCGGCTAAGGACTAGGGCAAAAATGGATGGGAGGGAAACACAGAAAAGATCTTATGTTCCATATTTCTCTAATTTTTGGACTACACGGATCCCATCTTTCCTGTCACTGAAGATGCGCTGTGTGCTCCGAAGCTTTAGACGAATAAAAATACATAAGCCCTTTCCTGTGTATCCCTGCCACCTATTTTACTCACCTGTCGCTGTGAATCAGTCAGCCAAATTTAAGCGCAGAATGGGAACTGAGCTGTAGCCTCATTTATAGACTGTTTTTTGCTGCTTCCAGAGGAGTATATTCAGTTTATGAAAAGATTCTCGCATCTGAGGGGTTATGCAGGTTATATCTAGCTGCTACAGGAAGAAAAGCCTCTCCTAAGCTGAAATATTGTCGGGAAGTAGCACGAATAAACCTCCAAAAGACGTCATCGGATTCAAGGGTCAAGTTAGGTGTGGTAGGACGTGAAAAGTTAGTGTGTTGAGAAGCGGTAATCGGAGGGGAAACTAGTGACGAAGATGCCTAATACTTTAATAACGAGAAGTCTCCCTTGAGATGGATACAATCATCTGGCCGTAATAATAAATTAAAAGACGTCTTCGTACAGTGATGGTTAGTGGAGGTGACTGGCTCTAACCTCCTGTGTCTAAGTCGATATCTCCACTACACTGAACAAAGCTGTCTGAGCGCATTAAGAACTAGAAAGCATTCAGAAAGCGCATGCCTCCGCCAATGCTATTGCCATTAAAAAGGATCCGGATTCGGATACGTGGAGATAATGTGTAGAATACATAAGATCCGGATCCATCCCCAAATTTAATCAATTGTTCCTTGACCCATGGACCACTCTTCCACAAAATTTTATTGAAATTCACTAAGAACTTTTGGAGATATTGTGCGGGATACAAAAGATCCGGATCCTGACACGGATCCGCCCCCAAAATTAAATCGCTTCTTTCTTGGCCCATGGCCCACCCTTCCACAAAATTTCATTGAAAACTTTGGAGATATCGCGTGGACAAACAAACAGACAGACAAACATAGGTGAATACATAACCTCCTGAAACTTCGTTGGCGGAGGTAATAAAATAAGACGTCATGGCACTGTTCGCGCGCAATAAGAGAGATTCCATCCAGCTCGACAAAAGTCTCCATTTCCACAAGCTCACTGGATCCCGCTCTCTCAGGGGTACATAAATTTCGAAAGATCTACTGAGACAAACACGAAATCTACACTATCATGCTAAAAGCGTGCATAATATACCTACATACAGTATACTTGTTTGTCAGGCTCTCTCATGGGTACATAAATTTCTAGGGATGAACGCCAACACAGAATCCTATCTATTGTAATAAAAGCAAGTATAATAAACCAACATACACTTGCGAGAGTAATGACCTTTGCGGGGCCGCAGAAAGTGCAAAGGTTATGAGACACTGCACCCCATGAATCTTCCCCGTCGGGTAGTATATAACACCAGATAATTCTCCTAACGCCACAAAAGTTCAAAAGTTATATTCCATTTCCTGTCGCAGTAAATAAACGCAAATCCCATATTACAGCTCCAGGCAATAAGTCCTCGGGCCTTCAGACATATCCGACAAAATTTAATATAGAGCGAAGATATTGGGTCGGGAGCAGATAGTTGGAGGACAAAAAAATCACCTTATTCCACTACCACCCGGCGCAGAGGAACAAAGATACTGTATTTTTAATCACGATTATTCATAAGATATTTTAATCCCGGTCACTCATATTCATACTGATCCATCAATGCTTCGGCTGAACATTTAGCGCCTGAAAGCATTTATGGGACAAGAGAGTGCGGATCCCCAAGTTCAAACAAGGTCGAGTTTTCCCTTCGTGTGGTGCATAAAAGTGACCCCAAATCGCCTTGTCTCGGGGGGCGTGTCATTTGCCTCCGCCAGAGACCCCGTCCGAAGACTATTTGTTGTGATAAAAGAGGGCTTAGTCTGAGCCGGATTACGACAGGCCAATCTTGAGGCTCGCTGAGGAGTGGAGGGCAGGGCGCGGAGACACGGAAAAAGGGGAGACGGGGAGGAGGGCGGTGGGGTCCCAGATTGGAGTGGAAATTTTGAGGACTGGAAATGAAAAGGGAGTCTGATGGATGAAGAATTGGAGAAGGGGAGTGAAGGATGTAGACGAAAATAAAGACCGTGAGGGAAATGCAGGGGATCTATAAGGTGAAGGACGTAAATGAAAGACAGCAGGTACAAGTAGACTGAAGGAAAAGTAAACTGAGTGAAGGATGAAAAATTTCAGAAATGTAGTGGAGTATTTGACTAAGAAAAGCGTAGGTGCATTCAAGATCGTGGACTAGAGAAAGAGAAAAGTGAAGTGAAGGACGAGAGTGAAAACAAGTCTGGCTAACAAAGAATAAAGGATTTGTAAAGTGAAGTAAAGGAATACGATGAAAATCAAACGGGAGAACGAAGGATGAAGGATCTGAGAAGTGAAGCGAATCATGTGGCTGTGAATAACCCGAATGTAGAAAGGATGAATAACTGAAGATAAAAGGTTCGTATAAAAGAAAGCAACTGCACGAAAGATGAAGGAAAAGTAAAGTGAACGATGTAAATTATGACAAAGCAAGTGTATGAAGCACGAAAAAAAAAAAAGTAACGTGAAAGACTGGAGTGATAATGAAACAAGTGCATGAAGGATGTATGACTGAAGAAGTAAAGTAGATGAAAGATATGAAAGATGATGAGTGCAGAATGGGAGGAAGACAAGAAACATGGATGATGGAAAGAAGAAATGTGTGAATATGACATGGCAAAGTGAAGGAAGAACTGTGGTGTTCAAGACTGGAGGGTAACTCTTGACAGCTGGAAAGGAGTAAAAGTTTGAAGGACTAAGACCCCCCAAAATAAAATGAATGGACAGAACAGGCAATTTATATGGGAAAGGAAGATGGACATGAGGTATGACTAAGAGAAATAAGGAGTATCAGGGCTGAAGAATCAAACTGGGAGGTGAATGGGTGCGATCATCGACCACCAGCATAGCTATCAGCCGACATAGCCAAGATCCAGTGAATGTATTCTCTGGATCTTGCGCCTAACGACCAGCAAGTTACTGAACTATAAACCAGAAACTTACCCAGCCATCGTAACTGTCGGCTGGAAAAACAGTCAGTCGGCATGACTGTCAGCCAGCATAACTATCAACCAGTAAACCATCGGCCAGAATAACAGTCAACTGACATACCATAATCATGTCAAAGCAGGAAACTTCAGGTCAGATCCTTTACGTCATAAAGCCATATTTAGACCCATACAGTGCAGTTCAAGCCGATTTCTGTCAGTTTAGGATCAGTCATGTCAGCTTTGGTACAATAAAGCTAGTTCAGGTTCATTCAGGTGCAGTTAAATTCAGTTTCCTGTCATCCAGTCTGAGCCAGTCAGATCAGTTTCGTTCCATTCAAGTCAGTCCAGGTCAATATGGGCCATATCAGGAGCATTTACGGCATTTAGCATCCATCCAGACCCATCACATCCATCCCAGGCCAGTTATAATAGTTCAGATTTGTTCAAGGCCAGTCAGGTCAGTCAGGTATGATTAGGTTCATTCATGTCATTTAGGTCCTTCGTATCTGTTCAGGTTCAGTCAGGTCAAGTAACTTCACTTCAGGGTCACCCCGTTTGAGTTAGACCAGTCAGTCCAATCTGGTAAATTTCCGGCTCTCATAACCTAATCAGGCTCAGTTAGCAGGTTAACTCGGGTCAATACAAATCGCCTCAGGTCAGGCCTACGATGCCGTGTATTAAAACAGGGGTGGACTAAATCGGCTGAGTGAAGCTGAGTGTCCTGGTTAATTAGTAAGACGCACATCAGAGTTAGGAGCAAAAGATGGTTGGTTGGGTGATGAGGAATGGGCAGAATGACCTGTGGTGGTGGTGGGTCGGTGTGGAACAAGTATACCCTTTGAAAATGGGTGCTGTATGATGGGTGGCAATGGCAATGGGAAGATTTAGGCCACAGATATCTAACAGAAATTCGGCCTGTCTGACTGTCTGCCTATCTGTGTCTGTGTGTGTGTGTGTGTGTGTGTGTGTGTGTGTGGGAGAGGCAAAGCAGAAAAATGAAGAAGAGAATGAAGAAGAGTAAGGGGGATGACCTACGAGAGTGGTGTTTGGCGGGACTGGGCTTGGGCAGTACACCCAGTGAAGATAGGCGTTGGAAGTTTGTCGGTATGATCATAGTGACGAATTAAAACTTTCGCCAAAATGTAGAACGATAAGGGAAAAAAAAAAGCCGATTGCGTGCATTTTTTTTCTCGTCCCCTTTTCTTTGATCCTCCTCGTTTGTTCCTGCCATCATGTATTTTTTGCCAGTTCGACTGTCAGTGTGAAAAAAAAATGTATAGAGAAAAAAGACAGTTCCATTTGTTACGAGGCCCCTAATTTGTGAATTATCTATTATAGACACCAACATTTATAGAAAAAAGACAGTGATATAAATGTACGTCAGGAGAATGCTTCAGTAAATTGCCTCGTATTGCCTAAAGCATCTGTCCGACGACAATACACACTACTGAAAATAAAATATGTGCTGCGTTAATCTACGGTATTGAGCTCTGCGTATTCACAATCACATACATTTTACAGACTTCATTTTTTCCGTGAAATCTGTTGCTTTTTTCTCAGACATCAGTTTTCTCTCAAAACATCGTGAATATAAAGAAATGACTGTTAAAGCCTCCTCTAACGTACAAAGAATTTTCTTACAGTGGCCAATTTTGCAGAAATTATCAGTAACAGGGATAAAGAGATGTGGGTTATAATCTCCTGATTTTTCAGGGAGTAAAGCCAGAATGGTTAGTGGATCATGTGCTGCTTCAGCGATAATGAACAAGTACAATGCAAGAGGAAGCGACAACATGCCAGGTATTCTTGATAGTAATGAGACATAGTACCTACTCATGGAAACAGTCAAGTGACAGCGAAGATCAGGTCAAGTGACAGCGAAGATCAGGTCAACACACGTGATTTCATGAAATGCCGTCTGAAAATAAGCAGTATGTTTAAGGTGAGCTTTGTCTTGCTACATCTGGAATTAATCCCAGGATTGGCGAATATACCGAACAAAATGAAAAATGAGATTTCCGGAGACACTGTGTGTGTATATGCGCGCAAGCACTGCTGTATCCAGCAAGTACTAGGCTATGATAATATTGGTGACAGATCTCTATAAAAGTTATAATTATACACAGCTACCACATAGACCTTACGACACAATTACACATGATCTATTTTTTTTTTTTTCGATTTCTGCCTGTAATTCCCAAGTCTCTTGTCAGTGAGTATGGCTACTGTGTATACTGTAATACGTATGTGGCGAAAACATAACGAAATACTTGTAATTATCCTTAGTTGTGTTGCATGTGAGCAGTGTCGTATACCCATGTAGACCCGAGAAATGGTTTATTAAGTAGTAATCACACACTTATCCTTTATGTTCGAACGGCAGACTCTTCATCACCCATCTACAACTCTTCTCACTGCCTACCCAACTACATCAGTATCTTCAGAGGCCAAATAACTTATATGTTCGGCCCGTAGTACAGGGATGATTTACTTATGCAAGATTTTTTATACATCCCGCTCGTGGGTGAAAGCCAGAGACCAAAATACATCATCAATCTCAGGTGTTCAGATCAAACAGATGTTACTGCATCGTATGATATCAAGTACTGGTTTTGGAATTACTGGATTATGCCAGTGTGACATGGAGTGCTCTTGAAGAATTTTGAGAAGTCACTATATTCTCATCAAACATTTAAAAAAAAATTGTTGTTTTTCAGTTTCTGGCGCATTTTCGAACTAATTCTAAGTTGTTAAATAGAACATCCACGTACTGGCTTTTATGGCTGTATATACGTGAAATCTGTTAAAAAGAGCAAGTGCATATTTACGCCTCTTTCTCTTCAGCTCTCCTGAAACTCAAATGCAAACTGCCCCTCTGTGAACACGGAAATAGGGCAAAATGAAAACTGCAGCCAGGGACGCAGAGGGATGTGAATAAACGGTGAGAAGAAAAAAGAAGAACAGGAGCACAAAGGGAGGTGAATATTGAGAGACAGGGAGAGATGAAGGCAGAAGGAGGGCAATGATGTGGAAGTGACATATCTTTGACGGGGGGCCTTGGAGGAGTGTGGTGAGGCTGTGTGTGGTGACTAGTGGTGTGGTGGCAGTGGTGTGTGGCGACCGTTGATGAGTAGTGATGCTGATGATATTGAAGCGTGACTGTGGTGTATAGTAACAGAATGGAAATGGTGGCTTTTGATAGTTATATTGGAGCATAATGGTGCATGGTAGTAGAATGATAAGTGGTCTGTGGTGGTTGTGTTAGTGTGATCATAGGGGTTTTATGATGATAGTGGCAGTGTAGTGATAGTGGTTTGTGCTGAGAGTGGTGTGTGGTGACTATCGTGATAATGGTAGTAGACTAGTGATGCTGGGTGTGGTGATGGTGGTTTGCACTGACACTAACACTGACACTGACGACGACGACGACGACGATGATGATGATGATGATGATGTGTGTGTGTGGGGGTGGGGGGGTGGGGGGTGAGTGGGTGGTAGTGAAAGTGAGTCGTAGTGGTGAAGGGGTGGTAAAAGTGTGTCAAAATGTCTCTGTTTTATGACTGGAAAAACAACTGGGAGTAAGGTCTATTTTTAAGGTGGTGTGTGTGGTGATGGTGATGTAGAAGTGTGTAGTGATGGTGGGGTAGTGATGTATGATGACAGCAGTACATGAATCGTAGTGTGTAGTGATGGTGGTGTGGTGGTGTGCATTGAAGGGAAGAGAGTTGTGTATCTTAATGGAGGTTAGGAGGCATCTGATAATGGTGATGTGAAGTGTGGTGATGTGGTGTGTGATGACGGTGGTGAGGTTTGTGGTAATGCCGGAGTGCTGTGTGGTGTGTCAATGTGGTGGTGTACCGAAGGGGTGCAGTTGTTTGCAGTGATGTTAACAATGTGTTATGTGTTAACTGCGACAAACAAGTGATAGCAATGGTGTGGTGTGTTTTGATGGTGGCAAAGTGGTTGATGTGGCTTGGTGAAGTGGTAAAAAAGAAGGGTTGCAGTAGCTGGACACTGATAAAGTGGTAATAAAAAGCGTTGCAGCGGTGGTAAAGTTGGTCACTGGTAAAGCAGTATCAAAGGAGGGCTGCAGCAGTGATAAAGTTGGGAACTGATGAACAGGTAACATAGGAGCACTGCTGCAATGATGAAGCTGCACACTCTAATATCACTGTGGCGTCAATCTAGTGGTGAGGGGATGTTATTTACCTCCGCCAGGAGGTAACTGTTTTTCCCCGCGTTAGTTACCCATACCCGCCTCGGAGGGGCTCGAGGACGGGTATTTTTTCACTCGATTTGTTTGTTTGCTTGTTTGTTTGTTTGTCTGTCTGTCTGTTTGTTAACAACTTTACGCGAAAAGTACCGGTGCGATTTTGACTATAATTACAGGGATAGTGGGCTATGACCATCTGATCACCTGATTAAATTTTGGGCCAAATTGGGCCAAGGCCCAGGCTGTAGGCCCCAAAAATGTAAAAAAAAAAAAAAAAATCGTTTTTTCGCCATAATTCCTTTCAAATTCGTCATAGTGACATGAAACCAAAACCTAAAGCTGCATCTTTCAAATCTGCATCCTATAACATGCCTCATTATATCGGGGGGGTCACCCCCCCTCTCCCGTTAGCGGTAAGGGGGTCAATTTCAGGTGGGTCAGGCCTGAATTTTCAAATGGACATAATATCGTCAAATTTCACCAGATTTACTCCAAATCTGAAACGTGACATCTTTGACTAGAAATTCTGTTGTGTTTATACGTCAGCACTAAAATGACTGCCGGGGAAGGGTTTTCTGTGCCTTGGCACCACTTCTTGTTTGCTTGTTTGTCTGTCTCTGTCTGTCTGTCTGTTAGCCGGATTACTCAAAAAATTATGAACGGATTTTGATGAAATTTTGCAAATGGGTGGACCATGAGCCAATGAATAAATGATTAAATTTTGGGCAGGATCCGGATCAGGATCCGGAGTACTCTGCACAATATCTCCAAAAGTGCCCAAAGAATTTCAATGAAATTTTGTGGAAAGGTGGGCCATGGACCGAGAAAGAATTGATTAAATTTTGGGGTGGATCCGGATACGGGTCCTATATCCACGGATCCGGATACGGATCCTTTTAATGGCAATGACATTGGCGGTGGTATGCGCTCTCTGAGGGCTATCCAGTTTTCGTATCATTTTCGGTAGTGAAAGTGTGTCGTAGTGGTGAGGGGGTGGCACAAGTGTGTCAAAATGTCCCTGTCTGATGACTGGAAAAACAACTGGGAGTAAGGTCTATTTTTAAGGTGGCACAGCAGGTTCACATGACACCACTCCCCTAGCGATGTATTTTGCACAGCCTATGACACCTCAGTATCCTCTTCTATGTTACTGATGTAAACGGTTTCATCATCACAACGACATAACAAGCAAAACTATACTACAATGAGATATGCAAAATGAGTTACTGTGGACGAGATGCAACGAGGTCTACTACACCACAATGAATACGAAATTAAGTACTACACTGGTGTCTCGTGTCATTTGAAAAACGAAATGACGTGGTGGAAATGAAGACGAGGTTCTAATGTATTACCTTACAACTTTTGCGATGATTTTCTGTATTATAGTTCTTTCACACTGTCTTGGCCCATATTTTCGTCCTTTTGCAGCTTATTTCGGGCAGGCTACTTCAATGGCAGCAAAAATATCATGCTACGGCTCTTCATCGTCTCCTCACTTCCTCGTGACTAGCAGCATATCCCAGTGTTCATCACTTGTTACGACTCAGCATTCAAGGTGGAGAGATGGCAATATTAGGCCAAGCTAACATAAAATGAGTATAGTAACATAATGACTGTGCTGGTTTCATAAGAGTGAAAAGATAAGGGCTAAAGGTGTTCCGGTAGTGCAAATACTAATTTCATCAAAGCTGTGAGTCAGTGGTTAATGAAGCAGGGCTAGACTGTGATTAAGCGCTAATTAGTAAGCAGAGACTGTGATAATTTTTTGAAGATTAACATTGTACGGGTGTTTTTGATGTTTACCTTTGCTGTGATTGTGATGTGCTGTTGAGGTAAATGGAGTGGCTGATGGTGTAGCGAAATAATTGGACAGCCCCTCCTCCCCCCCCCCAAAAAAAAAATGCCCCATCATATGTGGTTTACATGAGCGCTTGTGTGATATGTGCAGGTATTTGTCCAGCGGTTTGAGAATGAGTATGTTGTGATGGATGACAGACATCTGTGATTTTGCATGCTTAAATGCAACATGATAAAAGTCGACAATTTTTAGGAACAAGTGTGTACGCCGAGCATTCGGTCTGCACTGTGTTTTGTTCTTCCTTGTTGGTAGCCTACCCCGGAAAATCGGCTATTCTTTATCGCAATTTATTGACCTCAACATTTCCTCGAGCGAAATTGGATATCGCAAACAGTTCATGTGATGGTACTGACCGGATTATATTTTAAAATCTACATTTTAATTACATATCAAGCAGTACCAACTAAGCAAGGGTTTCTGACCCTCTTGATCCTGCACTGTCAACAATAATATGCAATAGCAAGAACGATAAAATACAGAACTAGGCAAAAAAAAGAACTAGGCAAAGAATGTATAAATTCAGAAACATTACGCTGTGGGTGAAAAATCAGAGAGAGGCCTTTCCCTAACAGAGACTAATGCTGATGGTGTGTAGTGATGTACATCTGGGCGTGGCCTCATTTGTTATGCATACAGGAGTGGTGTGTTGATTTATGGGTGACTGAATGACACACATTTCCACGTGGAACATTGTGTACTCATTTGTGTAAGTGATTTTGTAATCGTGCCATAAAGCAGGTTTAATGCTGGGCTTTTAATGGTACGGTCGTTTGAGGAAACATAATTGCCGGTATGTCTGTTTGTGTACTTGGAATAGCAGATGAAGTGTGCATGAAGTATTCTTAGGAATGCATGTGATTTTAAATGTGTGTGAATATTTCTCAGACCACACACACACACACACACACACACACACACATGGAAGTGATTATACACACACATATATATATACAGTATATATTTACAGGAAATTTGTGTAACCAGTGATTTCGTGAAATCCCTTGGCAGTTCGTGAAATGAGTTTAAAACAGGATGGGTTAATTAATGTTAAGTTACTTTAGGCTAAGGTCAGGTTAGGCTGAAATAGTCTGGGTTAAGTTTAGGTTAGGTTGGGCTAGGCTAGTTAGGTTAGGTTAATTTGAATGAATGCTAGTTATGTTAAGCGTTCATATAAATTAACCTAACCTAACCAAACTTAGCTTAACCTAACCTAGATTATCCCAGCCCAACCTAACTGCAACCTAAATTAAGCTAACCTTAATTAGCCTATCCTAATTTAAACTCATTTCACGAGTTCGTTAGGGATTTTATGAAATCAATGATTACACAAATTTTCTATAACAAATATACATACATCATCATCATCTACT
>JAGKTI010038853.1:0-10655 GCA_018397915.1 Birgus latro | reverse complement strand
TGCTGCACACTTCTGACAGACACATCTGCCAGCAACTGTGGGTTCTTTTCTTTTAAATCCCATGCTGTTAGCCTTGGATCCTTGCTAACTTGCCTTGAGATCAGCTGACGGGTCCTGAAGGTTGTCTTACGAGGTCTCCCAGGCTTGGGAAGTGGAGTGGGAGGAATGGCCTCCCTACTGTCCTTGAACCGCTTCACCAGTCTCTGCACTGTCCTCAGTCTAACACCATCTGATTTGCAATAAATGGGAGTTTGTGGCCATCTTTGTATAAAGTAATCACTTCCACACGTTTGTTCTTGCTTGTGGTTACTTTAGGCATGATGAGAATGTGGTAGGTAACCAAATAATTGTGTTATTTGAGTCAAAACATGCCCTCGTGGTGCATCACACACAGAGACAATCCTCCTCCTGTGGCTGCCCAGACATTACTGAGCCTGCTCCTTTGGTGCCAGACCTATCAAGCAGGGTTGCCAGCTCCCGTTGAAAAAGCGTCAGCTCATTTCGCATCACAGGGGAGGGTAGTATTGACCCTACTTCACTTAACGTGAAAAAGAATGACGTCGGCAAAAAAACGTCAATACTTTCCGCGCCTACTGTATATATATACATATATATATATGTAACCATTACTGCCAGGAATCAGTCCAATGTATGGTTACCGTTTCAGCCCAGTGTCGGAAAAAAGTGTTATTTATATATCGGCCCAACACAAGTGTTACATCAACTGGCCCGATATAAACAGAATTTTATGGCCAGGAATTGGTCCAGTGTATGGTTGCTGTTTCAGCCCAGCGTCGAAAAACTAAGTTTTATTTATGTATCGGCCCAACACAAGATTTACATCAATTGGCCCAATATAAACAATATTATGGCCAGAAATCGGTCAAATGTATGGTTGCCGTTTCAGCCCAGTGTCAAAAAACAAGTTTTATTTATATATCAGCCCAACACAAGATTTACATCAATTGGCCCGATATAAACAGAATATTATGGCCAGGAATCGGTCCAATGTATGGTTGCCATTTCAGTCCAGTGTCGAAAAACAAGTTTTATTTATATATCGGCCCAACACAAGTTTTGGCCCGATATAAACAGAATATTATTGCTAGCAATCGGTCCAATGTATGGTTGCTGTTTCAATCCAGTGTCGAAAAACACGTTTTATATATATATTGGCCCAACACAAGTTTTATATCAATTGGCCCGATATAAACAGATTATTGTGGGCAGGAGTCGACCCAATACATGGTTGCCGTTTTCCCTTAGTCCCGTTATATTCCAGTGCTGGCCCGTCATTTCAGTGTTTGCTGGGGCTGTGTGTGTGTGTGTGTGTGTGTGTGTGTGTGTGTGTGTGTGTGTGTGTGTGTGTGTGTGTGTATTTACCTAATTGTATTTACCTAATTGTGATATACAGGAAATGAGCTACGCTCGTGGGGTCCCGTCTCTGTTTCTCAATAAGTCAAATTTTGCCTTAAACTCATTTAAGTTTTTAGACTGGACGATCTCTTTGTCCAGGCTATTCCACAGGTCTATACATCTATACGGAAAACTATATTTCTTGATGTCCTTCGAGCAGCTTGGCTTCTTTAGTTTCATTCCATGTCCTCTTGTTGCTCTCTCATCCCACACAAACAGATTTTCTCTGTCAATTTTATCTACTCCTATCATGGTCCTGAACACTGCAATCATGTCACCCCTCTCTCTCCTTTCCTCTAAGGAGGGCAAATCCAGCCTTTCCAGCCTCTCTCTGTATGGCAAATCTGCCAGACTAGGGACCAACTTGGTTGCTGTTCTTTGTATTCTCTCAATCTTGGTTATATCTTTCTTTTTGTGTGGGGACCACACTACTGCTGCATATTCTAACCTGGGCCGGATCATGGCCACTATCAATTTTTTTATCATCTCCTCATCCATGTAATGAAATGCCACTCTTATATTGGTCAAGAGTTTATATGTCTCTCTCACTATCTTATTTATGTGCTTTTCAGGTGACAAACTATCCTGGACCAGCACTCCCAAATCTTTCTCTTCTCTCGCTTTTCTAATTGGTTCATTACCCATCAAATAATTCAATGATGGCCTCTTGGTACTTTTACCCATTTCCAATATTTTACATTTTTTTGCATTGAATTTCATTTCCCACATCCGGCTCCAATCATATATCCTATCCAGATCCTCCTGTAGCATTTTACCGTCCTCTTCAACCTCTACCTTTCTCAAGATCTTTGCATCATCAGCAAACAGGCTTGCGTAGCTGTTCACTCCATCTACCATATCATTTACATAAATCAAGAACATTACTGGTGCCAACACCGAGCCCTGTGGGACACCACTTGTTACTTCCCTCCATCCAGATGTCCTGTCCTTTATTACTGTCCTCATTTGTCTGTCACTCAAAAAGTCTCTCATCCATTCCAGGAGGCTTCCCTTCAGTCCTCCTATATGCTCTAATTTCCATAATAGTCTCTTGTGGGGTACTTTGTCGAAGGCCTTCTCCAAATCTAACTACACACAATCCACCCAACCGTCTCTCTCCTGTAGCACGTCAATCGCCCTTGAGTAGAAGCTCAACAAGTTGGAAACACATGACCTTCCACTTCTGAATCCAAACTGACTTTCAGTCAAAATATTCATCTCTTCCAGATATTTTATCCATCTATCTTTCAGGATTCTCTCACACAATTTCGCAACCATGCTGGTTAGGGACACTGGTCTATAATTCAGGGGTTCTTCCTTGTTTCCTCCCTTATAGATTGGCACCACATTTGCCCTCTTCCATTCCCGAGGCACTTTCCCCTCTTCCAAGGAGCACACAATTAAACTGTGAATCTTATCCGCCAGTTGTTCTCTGCATTCCTTCAGTACCCAATTAGAGATTCCATCTGGTCCTGGGGCCTTCCTTACATCTTGAGCTCCCAGTAATTTATACACTTCCTGCACTTCCACTTTTATATCTTTTATCACTACATTTCTAATCACTTCCTCTCCTTCCACAAACTCCCTTTCCTTAGTGAAAACCGATTGGAAGCATTTGTTCATTACTTCAGCTTGCATTACTGCATCCTTGTAGACCTCTCCTTCTACTTTCAGTTTGGTGATTCCTTCCCTTTGCTTCAATTTGCCATTAACAAATCTATAAAACAATTTGGGTTCATCCTTACATTTGTCAATTATACCTTTTTCAAAGTTCCTTTCTTCCTCTCTACGTATTCCTGTATATTCATTTCTAGTTCTTTTATATTCTTCCTTTGTTCTGATATTACCTCTCTTTTTCCATTGGTTCCATGCCTTGTCCCTCTCTTTTTTCGCTATTATACACCTTCTATTAAACCACACCTTTTTCCTGTTTTCTTTCCCACTTACTCTTGGCACATATTTTTCCACTCCCAAATTGTAGAGGTCCAAAAAGATATCCCACTTCCTTTGTATCTCTCTTGTTTCTCTGAACCCTCTTCAGTCCGCATTTTCAAAAAATTTTCTCAATTCTGCAAAGTTTGCTTTCCCAAAGTTGTATCGTCCTTGCCTATAAAGCTCATCTCTTGGCACCATGTTCCCTATCATCATCTGGAACTCAATGACCACATGATCACTCTTTCCTATAGGACACAGATAATTTAATTATTCAATTACATCAGGCTCCCTGGATAGTAGCAAATCTAATCTTGCTGGTGTGTCATCACCTCTGAATCGTGTCTCTTCTTTAACCCACTGTGTCATTACATTATTCATTGCTATATTTAACAATTTTGTGCCCCACGAATCTTCGCTGCCTCCCGAGTCCCATTCCTCCCAGTTCACCTCTTTACAATTAAAGTCACCCATTAGGATTATATTGTTGCTTTTCTCGATCACTTTCTGTAGATAACTAACCATGTCTGACAACATCTCCTGGTATTCATCGTCATTCCATGCTCTCGTCTTAGGGGGAACATATACCACTGCCATATCTCTCTTACCATTCTCCCCAGTTTCTAATTTCAAATTTATGGCTTCGGCCCTGCCCTCTGCCATTTCCACAGTATCTACGTTTATATTGTCCTTCACTGCTATCATCACTCCTCCTCCCATTTTTTCTTTTCTGTCTCTTCTCCATTATTTGTATTTCCCACCTCCCATATGAATATCAATATCTTCTTTCAATTTAGTCTCTACAAAGCACATAACATCAGGTTCGTGTGCCCTCAAAAAATCATTGATTTCTAACCTTGCCGATATTAGTCCATCAATGTTTGTGTACGCCACTTTCAAACTTTTTTCATCGTTTTTTATTCTCTCGTCTCCCCTTCCTTCCGTCGATACCACTTTCTCAATTTCTGGTCCATAACTCTCCAATAGAACTCTGTCTTCTCTTTCTCTGTTCGTTGTTCGTTTTTTATCTTTGCTTCCTTTACTAACTCCTTTAATTTAGCTCTTTCCTCTTCATTTGCATCTCTCCTAATCCAAACATTTTTAAACCCCTCTTTCTCTGACAATTTCCACGTTCTACTTATGATTTCATTCACTATTACTTGGGACTTAAACTTTACTTTCATGGGCCTTGCCCCACCATCCTCGTACTTTCCTAACCTAAACACTTCTTCAATCTCTTCTTGGGCTTCATTGTTTCCTTCCATAACCAGTGATATTATTTCTTTAGCCTTGCTCAGTTCCTCTCTTTCTCTTTCAGATCTCACTGTCATTCGTTTTTCTTTTATTCCTGAAATTATCACACATTTTTTCTTGTCTGCTACATCCCTAACCAAAGATTCTCTACTTCTTAGTACTCTAACCACTTCCTTTTCCACTTTTTCCTTACTTTGTTGCTCTATGATTTCCTTCAAATTTACATTTCCTTCCTCCTGTATTTTCTTCCACCCCTTATGTTGCTCCTTGATTTCCTGAATATGCTCATCTTGCCTCCTCGATTTTGATTCGTATTCATCTAGCTTACTTTTTATTCTGTCCCTTTCTTCTTCCAAACTCTTATTCTCCCTCTTCAGCTGTTTTATTTCATTTGATGCGGATTCATTATTCGCCTTTAATTCTGTAACTTCTTTTTCTTGTTCCTCACTACGTGTGCTAACCTTTTCCAGTCTATTCTGTAGGACTTTGATCTCTCTCTCTTGCTCTATGGTCCGTTCCTGCAGCTGCTTAATTACTTCCCATACCTTTTTTAACTCCTGGACATTCCTCTCCGCCGTTTTCTCTACTCCTGCTACTCTCGTTTGTTGCAGCTTATCACTTCCTTTGCCTACATTTAGCTCGGAGAAGCCCGCAAATTCCCCCTCGCCAGTTGTAAACAATCCTCCGTCTCTCTCCGCCATGATGCAACCATATGGAAACTTTCTTTTTCACTTTGTCTCGTATATTTCGGGCCGAAACTTGTGTTTTTTTAAACTAATATCCGACGGGACCACCACTCACGCATTCAACCACATAATCACAATAGGCTATCTCCTTTTCGCTGCTAGTTCTGCGATTATTTCCCCTCGATCCAGGAGCAGCTCCGTCTCTCTCCCTCTACGACCTGTGTGTGTGTGTGTGTGTGTGTGTGTGTGTGTGTGTTGCACATTTAGACATGCAGGTATGGTGCATGTGTGTGTGTGTGTTGCACATTTAGACATGCAGGTATGGTGCATGTGTGTGTGTGTGTGTTTTGTCATAAAAGAGATTAAAACTCAAGTTGTAGAAAGAGGGCTGGGGATGATGGTTAACCCCTCAGCTATTTACTGTATAGCATTCTGGAAATGCCAGTTGATAGACTGCATTGTACATTCTGGAAGAGCCGCATGAAATATTGTGAAATTTTCAGCCATTTTTCATCCCTACTGCATGTTTATGCTTGATGAGTGGGTTGTGAATCATCACTGTGGAGTGTAAACTTTGTCTAACTAAAATGTTATTATGTTTGGTTAGGTGTGGAAGCAATGAAGAAAGTCAAAATGGGGAAAGCCCTAGGAATTGATGGAGTGTGTGGTGAAATGCTAAAGCACAGGGGAGATATAGTAGTAAAATGGATGTGGAAGATGTGCAGATTGGCCTAGGAGGAAGGTAGAGTCCTGGAGGATTGGAAGTCAGGTATAATTATTCCCCTGTAAAAAGGAAATGGGGAAAAAGAAGTGTTTGGTAATCATAGGGGCATTTGTCTTCTTAGTGTAATAGGAAAAGTATATGGTAGGATACTTATTGACAGAGTTAGGGAAATAACAGAGGAATTAGTGGGAGAAGAACAAGGAGGTTTTAGGAAGAGAAGAGGTTGTGTAGATCAGATATTCATTCATAGATCATTAATGGAAAAGTTTCTAGAGAAGGGAAAGTTGTTGTTTGTGGCCTTCATGGATTTGGAGAAAGCATTTAACAGGGTGGATAGACAAGGATTGTGAAAAGTTTCAAGAATAGATGCAGTAAATGGGAAGCTGTTGAATGCCATGAATGTATGAGGGGGCTAAGGCTGCAGTGCATGTGGATAGTGAACTGAGTGAATTTTTCTGTTTGAAGGTTGGATTGAAACAAGGATGTGTCATGTCTCCATGGTTGTTCAGTCTGTATGTGGAGTGGATGTTGGAGTGGCCCTAATGAGAGAGGGCAGTGTTTGGAAACTACTTGTACTGTTGTTTGCAGATGATACTGTGTTGTTAAGTGAAGATGAAGGGGAGCTGCAAGGCTTGGTGGATGAGAGTGGAAGAGTGTGAAAGAAACAGATTCAATAGGTGATTATAGGGAAGAGTAAAGTTATGGTCTTCGAGAGAAGTGAAGTCAGTGAATGTACAGTGAGGTTGGATGAGGAGGAAATGGAAAATGTGAGTGCATTTAAGAACAGTACTTTGGTAGTGTGGTGAGTAAGTACGGAAGTTTAGAGGGTGAAGTGCTTGAAAAGGTACAACAGGGAAGAAAGGTTGCTGGTTTCTTGAAAGCAGTGATAAGAAACAGGGAAGTGAGCATGGAAGTGAAAAAGTTACTACATGACAGTATTGTGATACCAACTCTAATGTATGGAGATGAAGCTTGGACCTTGTTGAAGGGGCAGAGTCAAGGTGAGCGCAGTGGAAATGAGTTGTTTGAGAGGAGCATGTGGAGTCACATGGAGAGACAGACAGACAAATGAGGAAGTGAAGGAGCATTGTGGTGTGGATGTGGATGTGATAGGAAGTGTCAGGAGCAACACACTGAGCTGATTTGGTCATGTGGAGAGGATGGAAAGTGAGAGACCAACAAGAAGAGTGTATGTGAGTGAGGTGGACGGGGGGAGAGGGAGTGGGAGGCCAAAGATGAGATGGAGGGATGGAGTGAAGAGGTATATGAGAGAGGGGGATGCGAGCTGGGAGCAGGGCAGTGAAATGGCGGAGGATAGGGCGACATGGAGGCAATTTGTTTGTGGCCATCTCTTACGGGTTTAAGGTGTCTGGCAATAGATAGATAGATAGGTGTAAGTGAAGCTACAGAATGTGGTGAATGTTTTTGGCTTATCGGATAGAGTCAGGATTCTGGGTGCTTGAATGGTGAGCGAATGGAAGCGTGACCCATGGATTGGGCAAATTTGGGCAGTCTGGGCATTGCTACTCCTCACCCTGCCCTAGGGTAGGAAAGGAGGTCCGGACGATGGTGTTGATGTAATTGGGTCAAAACATGATGCAAACACGATTTTTTAAAACCGGTTTTCCCACACCACGGACATATAAAATGTTTAGGGCTGCCGCAGACTAGGGGTTATTGATGAATTGTGGAGTATCAACTCTGTGGTATGGAGGTGATGCTGTGTTGCTTGCTAGTAGTGAACTGAGTCTTTGCAGACATGTCCAGAATCATGTAAATTCTGTATCTGAGTGGCATGGCTTAAAATGTAGCTCTCCCCCCCCCATAAATGCAAGGAAGAAAGAACCAAAGGCCAGGAGCCCTCAAACTGTTCCTTCCAAGAATAAAACAAAAACAGTACAAAATAAAGCCAAATTCAAGATCCTTTCATTTCGAGATGCTTGGACACACTGTGTTTGAAAGACTGGAGATCATAGGAAGCTAAATACAGACTGAGGGAGACAGTTCCATAGTTGACCTGTTGCATAAATGAAGGACTGGGAGTAATGGTTAACTCTTGCATTAGAGAGTTGGACAGAAAAAGGATGACAGTTTGTTGCTACGTGACCGTCTTAGATGTGGAGGGATGCAAGCAGAGAGTTCTGAGCAGTGACCATTGAAGTAGCAATAGAAAAGAGATAAAGATGCAACAGTGCGGCAAAGAGACAGAGGTCGAAGGGAGCCAGTAAGAGCTGTGTTGTAATCCTCCAAGTTTAATTATATGAGCAATAAATGCCAGCCATTCCTCAGATATAAGCCCCTACGGACCACATAATACAATAAAAGTCCTCTAATCTGGCCACCAGTAATCCAATAATCCCAATACTGTACAGTACTCCAAATTTGTTAAGGCGAAAATTTTTGAATTTTTCTGGTCTTTTCTCGAATTTTTCTGGGTGTTATTGAAGGATATATCTGGCTTGGACTTGGATATACCTGCCTGCAACTATTCATCCACACTTCTATGGATTTGCAGTGAGTAAAACAATATAATTTTAAGTGTTTATTTAATGACCATGTTTTTTTTTTTTTTTATGTGTCCGACTCTGGGCATAGGCTTCACAGCCTGCTATCAAGGCCCAGTCGTCCTCCTACAATCTACATGTCACCACTTCGGTGCTTAACACCCACCGTCCATATTGAATACATGCTAGGGCTGTCTCATACAGGACTGGTGTATTGGTATTAGCGGGGTCATTTTTACGACATGTCGGCGGGTCTCCTGGTAGATCAGTAAAGCCTGATTTAATGAAATTCAAATTCTTAAACTGTTCCCTGCACCAGCGAGGATTCGAACCTGGGTCCCTCGGGACTGCAAGCCAACTCTCTACCGATCGAGCTACCACCTCCCCATGTACACTCACAAACACTAATTTCTGCTCTGGGGTGCCCCCTTCATACCCCTAAATACCCAGGGAAGACAGGAGGAGGGGACGAAACGAGCTCCACCCACCTCACCCCAGCTCCCTCATACCCCACCCAACCCCCCACTTGTCATTATTAACTGGCAGTTACATCTCAAGGCAGCCTCAAACTTTGCACTTACACAAACACAAACAAAACACTTGGATATGTAAAAAGTGTGTAATATACCTATGAACACCCTGCAGCAAGAAATTAATCCATTATAATGTTGTCAATAAAACAAAAAAGTGATCACTCCAGGCCTAATGTGTTGAGTGCTTGTGTGCATGCGTGTCTGTGTCTGCGTGTTTGGGTGTGTCTGTGTCTGCGTGTTTGGGTGTGTCTGCGTCTGTGTGTTTTGATGTGTGTGTGTGCGTGTGTGTGTGTGTGTGTATGTATGTATGTATGTGTGTGTGTGTTCTTACCTAATTGTATCTTTACAGGAATGAGTCAAAGCTTGTACTGTCCCGTGTCTTAAACCATTTTCATCATACATCTTAAATTTATGAAATGTCTTGGCACACACTACTTAATTCAGTAGTTCATTCCACTGATCAGTTGCCCTATTTGGGAAACAAAATTTCCCTACATCTTCATCACCTTTCTTTTTATGCAGTTTTTTGCAGTGTCCTCTTGCTGATGCTTCACCATAGGTTAAATATTCATTTATGTCTATTTTCTTCTTCCCTGGTATCATTTATATAGCATAATCATGTCTCCTCTTTTCCTTCTCTCCTGTAGTGTTGGCAGATTCAGTTTTTCTAGTCGTTCTTTGTAGCTTAGATCCCTTAACTCGAGGTGTCCTGTCGACGTATGGGTACGTCACAACGTTTTGTCACAGCTAGACCCATCGTCATACGGGTACGTTGCACGGTTCCAGGGTTCATAATTTGCACAATTTTCAAGTTTCATGGGTGATTTTTGGTAGGCATATGTGGGAGCCCTTCCTCTATCTGCTGTCAAATGGGGATACTGCCTGGCCCCACCTGATCCCCCCTCCCCCCCTCCCCCCCACACACACTTGGCAATTCACTTGTTAGCAGTGACCTGGCCAGTAAAGGCATGTTGCCCCACGGTCTCTCTTCAATGACGAAATTCATGGTGAAAGTGATTCCTGAGGTGGAGGACAAAGATATAAAGAAGCTAGTGCAAGAAACAAACAGAAGTGATGAGATGGTAATGTCATAAAGGAAGGTGCCATATGTGGATGTGTTTGGTGACTGAACAGTGCTTCTATTGCCTATATAATTATGTGAAAATCAGTATAGTCTTGTACTACACATAAATTCATACCAAATAAATAAATAAATGCGTAATTCAAAGTGGCTTGAATTAGTTTACCCTCCCATTGTTCGGTTTCTTTGAGGCCAGATACCATGAGAGAGAACGAAATGTAAGGCTGACTCGTCACCTGTAGCAACATTTATAAGGTCAGGAGGGCGATCTCTCTGTGAATTTTCGATGTTTCTCGCCAAAAGCGAAGGTTTGAGGAAAAAAAAAAAATCCGAAATTGCTCAGGACCTGGGGGTATCAGAGCTAGGAAATCGGTTGGGACATGAAGGGTTAAGCTTGGTTCCCATCTTGTAGTGGCCCTTTGAACTTTTTCACCCACCTCACATCAGCTCCCGACCCTCCCTCATACCCCTACCCCACCCAACCCCTCACTTGTCATTCTTAACTGGCAGTTACATCTCAAGCCA
>JAGKTI010038851.1:0-10655 GCA_018397915.1 Birgus latro | reverse complement strand
TAAAGGGTTCTGAAATTTATCTTGAACCCACACATTTTGGTTGCTGTGGTCTGTAGTATTAGGGGATGATTAACAGTTAGGGGAGGCGGTAGCTCGATCGGCAGAGAGTTGGCTTGCAGTCCCGTGGGACCCAGGTTCGAATCCTCGCTGGTGCAGGGAACAGTTTAAGGATTTGAATTTCATTAAATCAGGCTTTACTGATCTACCAGAAGACCCGCCGACATGTCGTAAAAATAACCCCGCTAATACCAATACACCAGTCCTGTATGTGACAGCCCTAGCATGTATTCAATATGGATGGTGGGTGTTAAGCGCCGAAGTGGTGACATGTAGAGGTGTATGGTATGTAGGAGGACGACTGGGCCTTGATAGCAGGCTGTAAAGCCTATGCCCAGAGTCGGACACATATAAAAAAAAAATGGGTTGCAACACAATCAACAAAAATATATCCAAATGCAAATACTCTACGATGGCGCATTTTAGCAAACGTTGCGCGACGACGTGCCCGTATAATGTTTTGTTCAATGTGTGTGTGTGTGTGTGTGTGTGTGTGTGTGTGTGTGTGTGTGTGTGTGTGTGTGTATTATTCTCGTTATAAATCAAATAATGTTGATCCGATTTTGATTAAATATAGTTGTAGACTTAAAACTGTGGCAAAATTTTACCCACTGTTTTGGGGAGCAATTGGTCAAAGATCAAAGTCGCGTGATGGAACCAAAATTAAGCTGTGTTAATCCAATTTAGAATAAAAAGGAGCTTACTGTAAGGTTCAGGGTAAGGCAAGGACAAAGGGATTCTGTTCTGATGACAAGTAGCGAAGAGTTAAGGTCATAGAAAGATAAAAGCATCAAAGTCATTTGGCAAGATCAGCTTAAAGAGTTCTTATCCGATTTAACCAAACTTGGATGAATGGTAGAGATGAAGACAAAGCTGAGGGGGGTTCAGTTTTGTGAATTATCAGTCCAAGGTTAAGGTCACATTCCAAGGTCAGGTTTCGATTTGTGTTAGTATGTGAATAAAATAACTGAAAAAAAAATTATATGATCTGAGCCAGTCTAATTGGAAGTATTTGCAGTCAGCCAAGGGACTGACTTTCGTCAAATGTCAAGAAATCATTTAGACTAAACATGGCGGAAGGGTTCAGGGCAAGTCATTGATAACGTGACTTAATTTTGAGCACAATCAATTAAAATTCATGGTCAAAAGGTAGGCCAAATGTAAGATCTAATATTCCTAACAGTTTATATTCAACATACAGTTTATATTAAAAATTGGCAAACTTTGAGAAATTATTGGGTTTTAGCCAAAGATAAAGAAATTCAGTTTTCAGAGCAATGGGTCATAAGTCAAGCTCACAGGGTAAGGTCAGCTCAAACAGTTAATTCCCAGTTAGGACAAATGTCAAAAAATTATCCTCCAACTGATCATAATCATGTTGTAGTGGTCAGAATGCAGCATCAAAGTGGCTGCCTGCCCTCTAAATGGTAAAATAGTCTCTAAGCCTTTTTTCCCTCAGGTGACTAAGTCGTTTGGCTGTAGCCAGAATGGAATACCGGTACGTGAGAATGTACCTCCATTCCAGACGTTAAAAGATGCTATGTCTAACTCTGCCAGTTTTTTTGAAATCTGGCTGAAACTGAACAAAAATTGTTTGGGGCCATGGTTGAATATATTTATTCAAAAGATTATGATATATTCAGCTCTGCAGTAGGGACGGGTTGCAGATATTATAGCCACAATAACCTCCCATCTAGAAATACCAGCCGTTCTGTGATGACAAGCTTTTTTTTACTCTGAGTATTATCATACCCAGCTATTCTGATGCTCATTATTATTTTAGCCGACTGCAATGACATGAACGACTATCACCACTGGATTTATATAATACATTAATTCGGATGGGACGCTTGTGACAAATGAGATACTGCTTATATTTATGCTTTCCAGTCATAAAAATGGAAACTTAAATTTATTGGGTCATATTTCCATGGGTTTATGTACTAGCTGCGGCGACTTACTGTGGAGAGTGCGGAGAGTGATTGACTATGGACAGTTTGTCTTCACCTGAAGGTAATGTGTCACTCCCACATCCTTAATTATAGGCTAAGTGATTGTCGCATAAAGTTTGTTGAGCCTAGTATATGAAGGGGGAGTGAGTTTCTTTGTGTACTAATCGTTTAAACTTTCCACTTTGACTGCACATAACAATAACCAGAGCTGAAACGGGCTAGAGATCTTCGTCAGGTCAGACCAACCGCATCTTAGGAGTATTGATGACTCAGGTGGAGGGAGAGAATGGTAGGGGAAGATCGAGGTCGAGGAAGGAGATTTGAGCTATGTGAATAACATCGGTTTGGGATGGAGAGATTACCCGTTGAAGGCAGAGGAAAGGACAACATGGAAGCAATTTGTTCGTGGCTAACCCTTTTGTGATTAAGTCGTGTGACTAAAGATTTATTGTGAGCTAAATGACTTCGTCTCTCGTAAGGTTTAGAAAAGCAAGGAGTCATTATTTTTCGATCAAAGTCTGACTTACTGTATAATAGTGATTAACATTTTGATTTATCTAGAACATTGTAAAACAGTCTGATGTTAACCAAATTACAGTAACTGCAAAGTAGGTTTACCTAGGTTCCATATCACCTCCTCCTTACCAATATGTTTCTCCATATAACACAACGACTAGGATTACCTTGGTTTCTCATCACCTCCTCCATAACAAAATAATTATTTTTCCATATAGCACAATGACTAAGTTTACCTAGGACTCTTATCACCTCCTCCTTACCAATATATTTATCCATATAACACAATGACTAGGTTTACCTAGGCTTCTAATCACCTCCCTTTTACCAATATATTTCTCCATAATTATAACAGAAAGACTGCAAAAATGTAGCCGGCTTATATTGCAGAATATTATATTATCAAGCCTCAAATAGGATTCCCAGTGAATAGTGTATGTCTTTGCAGTTAGCCTGAATATAATAGATAATTTCAGCCGAGGTTCTGCATTTAAGGTGTATGTCACGAATTCTACATCGTGAAATTATGTATCGTAAATCGTGACATTGATTGATTTTGCGGGAGCGACGAATAGTTCTGAGATGCATGAGATTTCACTCAATCTCTTAACCGTCCACTCGTGCACTTATGTTTGCATCACATTTTCAAAACTTTCGTCATTCTTTCGCGAGTGATTGTCTTTATGTACAGACAGTGCATTCCTCTGAACGATAATTTCCGAACTGTCATTTCTTTGCACTTGCCTCCCTGGCCGTTATTTGTCCACGCCTCTTTCACACGTCCCTTACGTTGGGCACTCAAACACAGTCAGTCGTCCCAGTGACAGTCTCGGAGAGAGGAAGTGCTGTGCGCAAAGCTCGGGCGGGTCTCTTTTTTTTTTTTTTTTTTTTAGCGATCTCAGAAGTCTCGGTTGTATCGGCATTTCCGAAGCTCCCACCAGCCTGGTGATCGACTGTATTAGTGGCGGTCTCATCTCTACTGATTAGTATTTCATTTATTTTTCCTAGGTTTAAGGTTCTTTAGTTATTTAGCTCAGTGCTTTATTTAGCTGTTTATTTGAGTGAGTGCATTTCCATTTCTTGATTTTGAATAGATTCATGTAACGTAAATTTATTTTCTTGTAATTAATAAATTTACAGTTCGTTTTCATGAGTTTTGTTAAATGTAACAGTCGTGTTTGATTTCCCCACATATGTAGCACACTTTTGCTACTCCAAGTTAGCACAACTGGTACTTAGGCCAGCTCTTGGTATTAATTCTTAAATCCGTTGTGCCAGCTAGGAGTTTGGCTCAGCCAAGATCCTGTTTATTATTATTATTATTACTTTTTGAATGTTAAGGGGAGAAACTAATTTTCTCAGAGGCCAACAGTACAGTAATACAGCCTTCTTGAGCGTTTAGTCTCTGCCGTGTACTGTTGAGGAAGTTTATAAATTCTCGACTCTAGAGAATTGGCGAAGTAAGCCAGCATGAAAGTGAAATCGCCACTTGATTTCACGAGTCGATTCTCTCGTGATAATCTACTCGATAGTTATTCCTAGTGTCCATAGACACATTGTCATTTTCTCCCTGACTACTCTCCGAAAGTACAGTATATCACTATGAAAAACGTGATGGTAAACCTCCTAACCTCATTTGTATATGACACTTATATCTAACTCAGTTAGAGCTTTTACTTAGATTTCTTTCTTACTATCAAAAGGTGTCTTCGAATCAGGTTTTAGATGTTTTTTCTAAACGTCAGAGATAGATATAGCGTACATTAATCCTCTCATGAATATGGTACTCTCCTAAGCTGGATAAAATGTCTGGTAACAGTTAGAATAAAAGAGAAAAGATGTCGTCGAAATGGAGAGGTAGTTAAGTTGTACTATGTAAGATTGACTAGTAAGGCAGTTGTAGAAGAAAACCTGAGTCTCCTAAGCTTCATAAGCACACAAGAATACGGTTGATTTTTCAGCATCCAAATTTGTTTATTTACAGATGCCGTAACCACCTGCCTGACTAGATAATCCATGCACTATTTTGGAAAAAAAAAATGTATGTGAAGAATGGGTTTTCTTCCCCAGCGTGGGCTGGCTTTGGAAAACATGCATTTCCTCCTAAAGTTAAAACAGCCGGCAGCCACCCGACTGGGTAAAGCGAAGGCAGTGTGGGAGGCTGTGTGGTGGTATCAGGTTAAATGTTGTTAGAGTGGATTAGGTTAGGTTGGTTGTGTTGTGTTGCGTTGAGTTGGGTTGGGTTAGGCTGAGCTGGGTTGGGTATGGTGCTTATTGACACAGGATGATCTACTGTGCTGAACTTAATAATTTGGTATAAGAATTAATAAATAATTTATGCATGGATGACACTAGTGTACATAGCTTAGTACAGACAGCAATATGCAAAGTGGACCATTTAAACTGTACTGCATAAATAAAGTGTATATGTAACCACTGAATGGGGTGAAAAGTATCATAGGAGGATATATCAAATTTGCAACTATTAAAAAAAGGAAAAAAACATGATACAGAGCGTCAGTGCGCAACTGGTTAGCTAATAAATTTAGCGAAAGCAGGGCAGGATGCCAAATTTCATAATTCCGAACCCGCCAAATTCACAGTTTCATTAACTTTTTTAAAAACAAAAAAAAAGGACGAAATTAACTGGTCACACAATTTTTACTTATATTTTAGGGAGTAGATTACGACAAAAATTTAATAATGCTGAAACGAATGACCTCTATATATCATTATATGCGTACAACTATTTCACAATTTGCACTACTTATTGTCCTTGAATTCACGGCTAAGGGAAAAAAAAAATCTACAAATGAGAAGTTAATAATCCAGAATTCCGTCTCAAGAGGAATCACAGTATTGAAAGATTTTACTAAGTCACTGAACAACAGCAAGTCGAGGCAAGATGGCTCACGTTATGCCCTTCTGTTTCCCGCTTAGGTCTCTTCATCCCATCATCCACTGACTGCCATTGTAAAATGTAGGCCTATATTCCATCAGGAATTCGGGTTACTCCAAAATACTTCCACAACGATTGGGTGCTATATTGGAAGAAGACTGTGCTACACTCTCAGAGTCTAGTTGTTCTCTCTCTCTCTCTCTCTCTCTCTCTCCAAATTTCTTTCAGAGGAAGGAAGTGAGGGTCTGTTTACCCAGTGTCATAACGTTACGCTGAGTTAAGAAATTCTCATATGTGCACACATAAAACAATCATCTCAACGTTCTCTTTCTCAGTCTGCGTATTGAGACAGGAAACTGTCACCACCGCTCAAACATTCAAGCAGCACCTGAATCATGAAAACCTAGCAGCAAACATCCACTCACTCACTCTGCATATCACACGTGTCTCTCCCTGGGTAAATAACAGGTTGTAGATGTGTAGAATAATAAAAGACAATCAAAGCAGCTAAAACAACATTGATAATATCAGTGGATCATAAGAAAATTATGCCAGAACAGAATGGTTTCTACTAATAATAAGAGCATATTAGTTAACAGGGAGATACTTAACTAAAACAGTGTACACACAAGAGAGTGACAGTTTGATCGCGTAATATGATTGGCTGAGTAAATAATTATCACTCAGGCAATAACAAGATTAGTGAATATACAAAAAATATAAGATGGTTATGTGATTAGAAAAAAATATTTAAATAGTTTATAGTGATGAATAACATTAATATAATAGCTGGTTATACAGGGTTTACACTGGCATCGCGAGAGAATAAGATCTCGTAATAGCTATACTGTGTTCACAAAATTAGTTTGATGTCCACACGTCTTCACACAAAGCAACACAGCATAGTAGTGGTGGGGTTGATGGTGGTGCAGTTGGTGTTGCCCTTGGGCAGTGGGTAGTTGGCTGTCGTGTTCCTACTCATATTTCCTCAGCTTCAAGATCAGGTTGTTTATTTCATCGATTCACATTCAGATTTATATTTTCATTGTTTTTCTTTATTATCTATCCTAATTTCATGGAATATTGTTTCCATACGTTTTACACAGCAGTGGACAAAAATCACTGTGATCAAGCACCCTACTAGGGTGAATGTAATAGGAAGATATACAAACTGAGGGCTCAAAAAAGAATGATGAAAGAAGCGAGACGTCTGATCACTCACAAAGTCAGAATTGTTTAGGTAATTAATCATGTCTAGCTGATGAGGGTTAATACTTGCATTGTCAATGGGGAAAATAGAAGAGATATTTATAGGTGCAAAGATTTCCAAGTTATGTGAACAGATAGCATAATGTTGGCGTGTTGGGTATGTGGAGAAAGAATTTGATTTGATGGAGCAATAGTCTGGGGCAATGTGAAGACCAGAAGCTTCAAGTGACTTGACAGGGATGTTTGGACAGATAACACTAAGAAATTATAGTGTACGAAAATAAAAGTACATTGTCCAACTGAGTATTTAAAACGGGTATGCTGGGAGCAGGTGTGAAAGAACATGCAGAAGAGATAGTCTTGATTGAATGGTGACAAACTAGAGCATTCTCACAAGGGATGGCTGTGATATTAAGAATATTTAAACACTGACAAATCTACCGGTGTCTTGAACCCCTTTCCGCCCCGTGTCCCCAGTATGGGACGGAACTGGGCATTTTCAAAATTTAATAAAGAAAGGAACCCCGGGGTACAGATCTATGAGCTTCGCGACTATGATCCGACAGGCGGAGGGCGGTACGCCTAGCACCCTGCCAGCAGAATCCCTCGCACAGGAATTCTGGGAGGTAAGGGGTTAAGAGAAACGCAGGACAAAGGCGAAGAGACTGAGCAAGGGACGAACACGAGTGTTAGAGATCTGACGGGACAAAAGTCACATATATATGGTCGTGAGATAGAAAAATGAACTCAGAGTACACAGATGCAGTGTAATGAAAGCCACTGAAAGGCAAAGGGAAGAGACGGAAGAAAGAATTCAGAGTACACAGATCAGTGTAAAGAGAGCCACTGAAAGGCAAAGGGGAGGGAATTAGTTGGAAAGGATCAAGGGTGACAATAGGACGAACAGGATTATGGACCATGATAGTCGTGGAGAAGAAAGTAGCTTCTTGTACAGGGCAGTGCATTTCTAGTCTTGAGAAAGAAAAATAGGATCAAGACTAAAATTTGTGTGAACCCATTCCATTCCAAAACTAAACGAAAATCTGACATTAGGACAAGGTCTGTGGTTATATGACCACTGACAGCATCTAGTAACAGATGAATAAATATCTTTACTTGTAACATTAATGACTGGAGGGACAGAGACAGTGATTCAAGATGAAAGCTGATATGCACTATTTCTTTGACAACATTAACCTGAGTCAGTTTGTCTAAAACACCCGAAATTATTTTCAGTTGGGTTCCCATTTTATTCATATGCGTGATAATAATGACGTCATGGTTCAACCTTATATTGAACTGATACCTGTTTGTGGTATCAATCCAGTAAAGTGACTTTAGGTATCACACGCCAATTATTTACACCCTGTCCTATCACAGGTAAATGTCTGTGATACAGTGTACCGTAACTCCTCACACACACCACAAAGCCAGCAGAAGACAGGGCGTGTGTGCTGGGCATTCCCCAGGCCCTGTCTTGCCCCTTACTATTATTTTAATCAGCCAACACCCCACTGACCGGGCTAATGTATGGCCCGGCCTTCACTATAGGTGAAGGAAATCTTTAAACTAACTAACTAACGTAACTCCTACTCCACAGCCACCAGTAGAGAGTAGTGAAGATGACTAAGTACCAGCATCTAAGGAGACACATTCTAGCAATGACACAACGGTTGACTCATCTACTTTTCATTTAACTAACTCAAAGAGTCTGAATGACATTTTATAATATGCAGAGATGAAAAGAACAGTTGCAAAACAATGCACAGTCTAGTTGCTGGATGAATTAATGAAATTCTCTGTTCGTGTTGTAGGCGCAAAAGAAGGAGTAAATGCATTAACCTTACCTGAGATGTGTTGTGTTAATAGTTTAACATATGAGTCAGCCTTGCGTTCCGTGTTGAAGGATAATTTGTGCTATTTTCACCTACTAAATATCATCAGTGCTTCACTAAAGCTTAAAAGTACTATAAAGATAGGCAATTTCTTGGTGTAGCCATTGACTGTATAGGTGTGGCAGGATAACCCATTCTCTATAACTGATAAAGATGATATTCATGATGTACAGTACATGGTGTACATGGTGTACCTCAAGCACATACCATTGAAAATTCAGAAGCAAACATTCGCTCACCTACTCGGCATATTACATTTGTCTGCTGTTTAATATTGAAGCTGTCTACCGTTTAGTACAGGAGCTCTCTGCCAACTACTTTCAAGCCTTTCTGATGTTTAATACAGAAGCTGTCTGCCATCCACTACTAAACCTGTCTGCCATTTCATACAGAAGCTATCTGCCATGGACTATAAAATCTGTCTGCCATTTAATTCAGTAGCCGTGTGCCATCTGTTACCAAGCCTATCTGTCTCCAGGTCAGTCTGTTACCAGGCCAGTCTCACCTCCCACTGCTGCCACCAAAATGTCAGATGTAGGCCTATTGATATTCCATCAGGAATTCAGGTTATTTTAAAATATTCCCACTATGACTGGATACTTTACTTGAAGAGAGCTGTGCTACATTCTCGGAGTCTAGTTGTCTCCTAATTTCATTCGGAGAGGGTAAGTGGGCTTCTGTTGCCCAGTGCCATTACGATATGCTGAATTAAGGAATTCTCGAATGTGTATACATAAAACAGTCTTCTCAGTGTTCCCTTACTTAGTCTGTGTTTTGAGGGACATAAACTGTTAATTAACAATGTAGGGATAACCCTGAATTTCAGAACATACGGCCACATTGATTTTGAATTACTGCATTGGGACATGTTTATGTTAAAATTAACATGAGGGGCTTTTTGAGTAACTTCTTTAAACCAAGATTAACGATACGGTAAACAGATCCCTTTCAAGGTGTACAGGCCCGAGGTTGGGCTGCCGTAGTTCCCTTGATTGTACTGCAGAATTTGGCTGAGAAAGCTCCTGTCACTTGTTGGGAATCGAATGTATGGAAGGCCAATACCCCTACCTGAGTGTGTTACCACTAGACCATTAGTCACCAGTCAAAGTCAACCATAGTCCCAGATTCAGATCCCCAACCATCGATAAACGCTCAGTTCTTTTCCACGTTACTGATACCAACAAACATGTAGTAGTTAGGTGACAAAATGCAGCACCAAAACTGTGTTACCCTGGAAACTATTGCCGCGCCCTCCCTGAATACAACAATGATATTTACCCCGGGAATATTATCCTCCCTTATTTATTACTTTTGTAGCGTGAAACAATAGACACTGGCATGCGCGACTTCGATGTTCACTATTCATATATACTCAGAACTGGGAACTGGAAGAAATGAAAATGATATGGCTTTTCTAGGTTTTAATTATCAAAAAGTTATCTACAAAATATTTACACACATAAATCTCATGAGGTATTTTTCCACCTCATTTCACTTCACTTAAAAGTTCCGTGCTGGATACCGTTTATTACCCCCGCACTTAATCATCTACACATAATTCACTTAAGTACTAACACTGTATTAATTAAAGCACTCTTTTATTCCGGGCTTTAAAGTCAACCTCATATATTTAATCCTTTAAATACACACTAGTACTGTTATAACTAAAGCACTCTCTTTTATTCACTTATTGAGATTACGTTACACTGTTACATTAGTATCTTATCACTAAATACAATAAACATATTTAAACATTAAAATCTTCTCTCCTTCCGTTTTCTTTCTAAGTAACTAGGAGCCTCTCTACTAATCCCGACGACAGGCAGATATTACCACTGTTCACAAGTTGTACCCGCGATTACACTAGCTTGTACTTCTACTTACTGTTAACAGAAGTACTTTCATTGTCCGTCGTTGGAACTCTACTTCCTCACGCTCGCAGCAGACTTCCTTTCGGCTTCACGGTTACGCCCTTCGTGACGCCTCCGCTGCCCCGGGCTGACGTCTCCTTGCCACGACGTTAGTTTGAGCTCTGATACTGTATTGCCATACACTACCCTGTCCTGGCCTCGAGGGTTGCCGATGTTCACCAGCAGGTCACATGGTTGCGAGGTGGGTGATGGCTTC
>JAGKTI010038850.1:0-10655 GCA_018397915.1 Birgus latro | reverse complement strand
GAAAGACTGATGAGGAGAGTGTATGTGAGTGAGGTGGAGGGGGCGAGAGGGAGGGGGAGGCCGAGGATGAGATGGAGGGATGGAGTGGAGAGGTATATGAGAGAGGGGGGTGTGAGTTGGGAGCGTGGTAGTGAAATGGCAGGGGACAGAGTGACATGGAGGCGATTTGTTTGTGGCCATCCCGTTCGGGATTGAGGCGTCTGGCAATAGATAGATAGATAGACAAAAGAATAAATTTAAGTTACATGAATCTCAAATTCAAAAAATCAAAGCAAAAGAAATGCACTCACTCACGAACTCAACTCAATAGCTAAATAACCTAAAGCCTAGAAAAACAAAAAGAAAATGCTGGTCAGTGGAGATGAGACCATCGCTGCAAAAGACTGGGCGTCTGTCACTACTCAAAACGCTGCAAACGTCCTCACTACTGCCAATCACAACTCGGTGGGGAGAGCCAGAAAGCGCTGAAACTGCTGGAGACTTGTAGCCGCTACGATGAGGGACTCGCTCGAGCTCTGCGCACAACAATACTCCCGTGGCAGTCAAAAACCGACTAAACTCATGTTCACCCTGCCCAACACAGGAGTGTGAGAACTGGGCGGGGCTTAAAGTCAATGGTTAGAGAGGCAAGCGCGTGGGAACAATAATTCACAAAATATTGCACAGTGAAACGCACTGTCTGTACATAGAGACAGTCACTTTCAAGACAATGAAGAATATTTTGAAAACTCATTACAAATGTGAGTGTAGAAGCGAGCGGTTAACAAACTGAGCGAAATTCTATGGGTTTCAAAACTGTTCAAGCGTTCCCATCATAATGCTAAACATTCATCCATTCATTTCATTCATTATCCAATCCTATGTCGCCCAACAGAGGAGCACAGGAGCCCGGGGCTAGGCAAGTTGGTCATGACATTTAAGATGAGAGTGACCAGCCTCACTCATCCCTGAATGGCATTACATGAGCAATAAACCCTAACCACCCCTTGGATATAAACCTTCACCAGCTCAATCCGATTGGAGCGCTGTAATTACCCACTAAACCACCAGGCGCCAAAATTTGGTTTTGTAGTTACCACCCAGCGTAGTAAATGGTTTCCTGGTGTACAGGAAACCATTTGGCTTGTCACTCAGTATAGAGTCACCCACAGGCAGAAGGACAAGGAAAGTATGAAGGCAAGAAAGACAGAAGAGGGAGTGTAAAGTCACCAGTAGGCAGAAGGACAAGGAAAGAATGAAGTAAAGAAAGACAGAAGAGGATTGAAGGAAAGAAGGATGGAAGAGAGGAAAGGGCAACCACCCGAGAGCAGCACTACATCGAGTGAGTGGACGGTAAGCGCCCCCACCTACCACAAAGTCACGAATTACCATACTAATATTACGATCTAGGAAGTTCGTGACAAACATTTCTAATGTAGATTTAAGAGCTTACAACCAGACTAGTACAGTACAGAGTAGTTAGCTGACAGTTTTTTGGGGGCTCCTGGAATGCATCTCCTCATTTTCTTAAGTTTCTTATGGGGAAAATGCTTCAATACGCGAAAAGTTGTTATACTGTACGAAAGATTTTAAAGGTACCTAATCCTTTTGTTTATCGGGGATTCTCTATACATGGAATGTGGAGAGTGGATAGGCTAAGGAATAATGTGATTTGTGAAAGATGTAGAGTAAAAAAAGGTCCATGGAAATGATAGCTGAAGACAACATGCTTAGAAGGTTTGGTCAAATGGAGAGAATGGTTATAAATATGGTGGTGAAATGGGCATACATGAGTAAGTCTGATGGTAGGAGGAGGCAGGGTAAAGGGCAGACAGACAGGGTAAATTAGTGCGAGAGAAAGAGAGGTATGAAAGCTGCTAGGGTTAGGGAACTGACAAGGTATGAATGCTGATAAGGCCAGGGAAATGACAAGGTATGAAAGCTGATAAGGCCAGGGAAATGACAAGGTATGAAAGCTGATAAAACTAGTGAACTAACAAGGGACTGATGTGTCTGACTGAGTATTGTACTCAGGAGTGCATGACACGGGTCTGGCATCCCATTTCAATCTGACAATAGGTAATTATGAAGCTATGTAAGGAAAGGTGTAATGAAGTGAAGCCAGGATTCTGGGGGCTTGAACAGTGAAGGAATGGGTGTGTGACCCAATTCTTTGAGCATGCTATTGATTAGTTCTCTAACTGTTGTATTCTTTCCTCTTCCTTGCTTTCTGGACCCTACCTCAGCCCACCTGCAAGTGGCAAAGAAGAGGCAAGATGACAAGAATGACAATGATGATGATGATGAGGAGGAGGAGGAGCTATAAATTCAAGAAGGAGGTGGTAGATCAACTTCTTGGGTAATAATGGAACATTAATAGGCATTTTTTTCTTTAATTTGATGGGGATTACATTGCAAAAAGGGATGTCAAAAAAAGCTACTTGTAATGAAGACTACTTTATTATAACTATCAGCTGCTGTGTGCGGGAATGACCACTGTTGCTATCCTGCAACAAGTACAGTTCAGTCTACTCTGCTGGCATTTTTAAAGTAACATGAAGAGAATGAGAAAAAGATGATTGCTCTCGTTACTGTTGTAGTAAGCTCATCTGGATGTGAATCCAATGGACTGGAGGCTGGTTACCCTTTTGCTGCAGTTCACCATCAATTTATGAGGGATAAGAGGGAGATGAGGAACATCTGTGTAACCAGCCAATGCAGTACTGTAATAGGGTTATGGCTTACTGTAATGGCACCACAACACAAAGGCATCCCTCTTCAGCATGAAGAACCTTAAAGATGTAGGACAGTTAGAGAGGTTCAAAAGATATGATGAGGCTGAAATAATAAAGTGAGGGACGCAATGTGGCATGCAAGGAAGTGAGTGGTTTTAAGAGAAGAAAGGGAGTCAAGGGGAAGACTGAGAGAATGCAGGAGACAGGTAAATACAGTGAGAGAAAACACGCACACACACACACACACACACACAAAAGAATGGGTAGGGACCTAAGACAGTGTGGATGCTAAGAGAGGTATTGAGTATTTATGAATAACTAAAGATGAGCAAAGTCATTCACCATCATCGTCCCCTTTTTTCTCCACCTACAGATGGGGTGAGGTAGGGTCCACGAAGCAGGGAAAGAGAGAGTAAGATAGAGGAAGAACTAATGAACAGCATGTCCAGAGATATGGGCCACTCTTCTCTCACCATCCAGGTCTCCGGAATCCTGGCTCTGCCTCACCTTGCTTTATGAAAGGAAAGTGACATTGCAAAACTGATAAAAAGGGATAAAAAATTCAAAATACAAGAAAGTATCAGTGGGGGATAACTGTAAATTTTGAGTGACTGGGTAAACATTTGGAGATAATACCATGAATAGTACCATACCTGTATAAGTAACACCATTAACCCTAAATCGAACACGTCGTTGTGGCGGATCCTCCTCAGTGGAGCCAACAACGGTCGACTCAGTAGCTGAAGGCATCTTGTGTGGACAGCTTCAGATGCTAAGATGCAGATTGGGCTTTTCTTGCAATACTTTCCAAAACACGACTCCTCTGGAAGTCTCTTATAACCTGTAAACAGTTAATACATAACAAAATATATACTGTAGTAAAGTTCAGAAGCTACAGAAGTCTTCTCCAAATGATGGAAGAGACACTGATAGATGGGTACAGATTGACAGATAGGGACAGTATTGACAAACAGATTGGTACAAGCAGACACACAGCTAGATAGATAGTTTGACTGGCAGCCAGATGAAGTATGGATGGGAAGGGCATGGAGGTGAATACCAAGTGCTTTAGGGGATGCAATCATAAAAACGTTGTGAAGCACTGCTCTAGAGTGATGGGTCTGAGCCCTACCCACTGAATTTGTAGTTTGAACACTTGCTAACACCTGTCCACAACAATTAAAAACACACTTACACCCTCTTATTTATGTCAATTGTCTTCTGTTCCAGAATTTGTGCCTTGTATCTATCCTACACTCCTCCTAACCCCCCTCCCCCCAAACAGCTGAATCATAACACCCACAAACTCGTGTGTGTGTGTGTTTTATTAGTGTGTGGGTCCAGGGTTCAAGCAGGGATGAAGTACAGGGGTTCGAAGTTGAGAATGGTCAATCAAAGGTCAAGGTCAGAAGACAAAGTCAAAAGTCTGAGTCTGTATGCAAACACTACTGACTGAAGTCTGACCAAACATGGAGGAATCATATAGGATCGGCTTTTTTTTTTTTTTTTAATGCAAGGAACAAAGAACCAAAGACCGTGGGCCCGCAAACTGTTCCTTCTAACAACAAACAAAAACAATACAAAAAGGGAGCCAAATTCAAGGTCCATTGTTCATTTCGAGATGCCTGGACACACTGCGTTTGAAGGACTGGAGATCATAGGAAGCAGAGGAAGACAGTTCCAGAGTCGACCGGTTGCATAAATGAAGGACTGGGAATACCGGTTAACTCTTGTATTAGAGAGTTGGACAGAGGTTTTTGCTAGACGGGTGCTACATGCCCGTCGTAGAGATGGAGGGATGCAAGCAGACAGTTCAGAGGAACAGTAGCCATTGAAGTAGCGAGAGAAAAGAGATACAGATGCAACAGCGCAGCGAAGAGACAGAGGTTGAAGGGAGCCAGTAAGAGGAGGAGAGTTAATGTGACGAAAAGCCTTTGACTCCACTCTATTGAGAAGGGCTGCATGTGGGGAGCCTCCCCACACATGAGAGTTATACTCTAAACAAGGGCGAATAAAACACGTGCACAAAGTCAACAACTGTGCAGGGGTAAAGAAGGTTTGGAGTCGGCTTAGCACACCTAATCTCTTAGAAGCAGATTTCATAAGAGATGTAATATGTTCCTTCCAAGATAAATCCCTAGTGAATGAAACCCCTAGCATGTTCAAGGATGATGCAGGACTGAGCTGGGCATTATTAAACACCAGTGGGTAATCCTGAGGAAGATTTGTTGGGTTGATAAGTGTAAGAACTGAGTCTTTGATGCATTAAAAATAACAAGATTATTTTTACCCCAATCAGAGATACGAGCCAAGTCAGACATTAGGTTTGCCATAGCCTCATCCCTTATTTGTTGAAGTGACTGCTGAGATGGACGTTGCAGAAACCGAATGGAAAGGTGAAGGTGGAGTCATCAGCATATGAGTGGATAGGGTTAAATGTACAGCTTAGAAGGTCATTGATGAATAAAAGGATGAGAGTTGGTGATAGGACAGAGCCCTGAGGAACACCACTGTTGATAGGTCTAGGTCCGATGGCCGTCTACAACAGCGGCTATAGAACGACTAGAAAGGAAGCTAGAGATGAAGGCACAGATTGAAGGATAAAAACCGTAGGAGGGCAATTTGGAAATTAAAGATTTATGCCAGACTCGATCGAAAGCCTTTGAGATGTCAAGTGCAATAGCAAAGCTTTCGCCAAAGTCCCGAAAGGAGGATGACCAGGAAGTCTGAAAGGTACAGTACGTGAGAAGATCGCAAGTGGAGCGTCCCTGACTTAACCTACAGTATACTGTTTTACTGAAGGGGGTGTGTGGCAAAACCCACCACCTTTTGTTGTATACCGTATGTAGGCTACTCTGTATACCTTTACAACAATAAGCATTTCAATCAGGCAAGCAATCAAACTTTTTTAACTCACTTGATGGCCAGCCTGCGTTTCAACAGGCCACAGCGCCACAGAGCGGTCCTGTATCCTTTACACAACTGTGATCTAAATCATTTTTAGCTGTCAGAGAAACCCACCTCTCCAAATAGTTCCAACCGCGACGAAGGCCGCGGTCACGCTCCGTGACGCTCCAGCTGTTGAAACGCAGCCAGGTGTAGTCAGATGGGAGAGCCGATTCAACTAGTAACAATGGAGATTCACCTCTGTCTAATCGAATTTCACGTAACCATGACTCAGTAATAAAGTTGTGAAAGCACCCCAATTCCTTCAGATAATAAAGGCTCTTCATAACACTGATAATTCTGAATTTATGTGAACTTAAAAAAAATGTCGAATTTTGAGTAGCATGTGGATTCGTAGCATCTATCATCTAGCGATTTAACCTACATACTACACTCCGACACAATCTTATATGATGTTTACGTGGTTTTAATATCGACACATTTTGCATCAGTAATACATAACATACAAGAGACTACGTAGGTATACTGTGCAGAATGAACAGCCATGAAAAAGATGTTATAGGATCTCAAAAACTAGAAATATGTCCATAAGACATGAATTCCCCGCCGTGGGTTACAGTTGTCTCGCAACAGGAAACGGGTAGGTTTATCAAATTTTGGCATGGTTAGTGTTCTCGCCAAAATGCATCTGTGTATGAAGTTATATCAAGGTATCCTTCATGGTGTTCAAGAAAATGAACTAAATGCAAAATCAAGAAATGTGAGGTTAAGGTCATCAAATTTTGCAATAGTTAAAGTGCTCTTGCCAAGATGCATCTGTGTATGCAGTTATATGACGGCATCCTTTATAGTGTTCAAGAAGATGAGCAAAACGCAAAATCAAGAAATGTGAGCTCAAGGTCACGGGAGGTCAAGGTCATCAAAGTTTGGCACGGTTGAAATGTTATCACCAATATGCATCTGTGTATGAAGTTTAATGGAGATATCTTTAACAGTTTTTTCGGAAATGAGCTAAACGCAAAATGGGACGGAAAGACGGATATGACCAACACTATGCTCCGGCCATGTAAATACGGCTGAGTGAAAGAATGAAGGAAGGGAACAAGGGGTCAGTGAATACATCTGCTGAGGGGCATGGGCCACAAAAGGTTACTTCGATGTAATGTGCAAAATTAATAGCTATGAAAGAGGCGTAAGGGATCTCTAAAACTATAAAATACGGCTGACAGAATGAAGGTGTTTAAGGGTGCAAGTGGAGTCGGTGTATACTCGTACATTTGCTGAAGGACATGAGATCACACTGCTGGCATTGAAGTGGTCACCTATGACAAAGCGACTGTGTTGCTAAGCTGACACACACACACACACACACACACACACACACACACATTACTACTACTACTACTACTACTACTACTAATGAAAATAATAATAATAATAATCACCATCATCATCACCATCAAACCAACCTTTTTTCCCACCCATTAATGCAGTAAGGCAGGGTTCAGAGAGAATGGAAAGAAACCATGACAGAACATAAAAGTAATGTTGAGCTGCTTCCAAGTAAGAAAATCTCACTTCTCATCACTACTTGTATGATGAAATAAGAGTTTCCTGNTTATTATTATTATTATTATTATTATTACCATTATTATTATTATTATCATTAGTTATTATTATTAATTACTAATTATTATTATTACTATTATATGCCTATAATAACACAATGATGCAGTGTGATCCAAAGGAGATCTGTACACAATCTAAACTACAACAGAACTGTCTCAAAACTACTGTAATATCACCCCAAACGTGCAGTATTTATGCATCCATACCATCTTTACTTCTTTACTGACACCTGACTCATCCCTAAGCCGTTCAAGTTCATCAATGGAGTCAGACTGGACTAACAGTAGTAGTAGTAGTAGTAGTAGTAGTAGTAGCTGCTGTTGTTGTTGTTGTAGCTAACTTCAGTCTGACCGAACTGACCCGTGGACCACAGGCAAGCAGGTCCGGTTATTATTATAGCAACATTTACCAATACGTTAAATATACTATACCGTACTTACGAGTACTGCCAAACGCTGCTAAGAACTGAGGCTAGCCTTAAGCATTAGTCTCTGAATCACTCCTATTAACGAGAACTGGGCACTCACGGCGGCTCCCTGTCTCTTAACTTGATAGCAGGCGAGTTTCCCAGGGATGAGTCATCTTCAAAGACTTAAGTCGAGAATTTTTATAAACACCTTAATATTCTTGACAAATAGGAAATCAGTTTCATTAAATGGCCTTTACAGGGTCGTCTTAGGTCCCTTTTGTTCCTTTTTAGGCCAAGAGCCCAAAGGTCCGGCAACAACCAGCTTGGCAGTTCTAGTTTATGTGACCCACTGACCCCTACGTGTGAAATAAGGGGGCACGGTGGCTCAGAGGTAGAGCATCCAGCTCCTCCTGTTACCTAGCGGGGCTATATGATCTCATTGTAAGGTCTAGCTCGGGGTATTTTTTAATCCCTTTTACAGGTGAAATAAAAGACTACCACGAGCAACTTCACTAGCAAGATGTTTCTCCATTATTTGTATCAAAGAAATAAACTCGTCAGTAGTTACTCGTGCGACTGCTTTATATGTTAGTCTACAATACTTATACATTTGTGTGTATATATTACACACACAATTCTACAAATGAAGCTTCACCAAAGCGATTAAATTTCGATATTTCTTTGCAAGTGACACCATCCTTTTAGAAATATAAGTTAGGTGATATTAAGTACAGTATGTAGTACATGTGTTACATTTGCAAGGGAAGACTGATAAAGAGGTATAGATAGGTCACACATTTCCGTTTCTCTGGTCATTCCTCACAACTTCGTAGGTGAGTTACTCGTTTCGTTTTTTTTTTTTTTTTTTTTGTCATGGGAATGTTTTTTGACCTGTACTTTAATGTAGCATGATCATTATTTCTGGGGAAAATTCTGACCTTATTCGTCATCTTATAGCAAATTAAAAACCCCAAAGCATTAGCTCATAGAATACAGAATATCTGTAACCAACACATCAAAGAGGTTGCACTGACTATATGTTTATCCCCCCCCCCATCGGAATGTCCAAATTTTTCCCCCAGGGGGGAACCCCTGAGATGGACAGATAGATTGGCATTTGACAGACAGACCTAAGATATATAATGCCTGATTATGTATGGCAAATGCCGCAACCTGGCTATATGAGTATCACTCAAGTGTTTATCAGTTATAATCTTCTCACGCGTAGGTGGTGCTTGGGAAGACGTACTGCAATAATTACATATAACCATGGAGACCCCAACTGTAAATAAACGTGCTCATCCAGACGTTATTCCTATCTTACGAACAAAATAACGTTCGCATTTACATGGCTTCTATACACATACACAAACTCAATGAATTACCTACAGGCCTAACATTTTCTTGCAGAGAACAACAATAATCAAGTAGACTACGCTTTGCTTTACTTCGCAGTTTGACAATGTTATAAAAGAAAATGTATTTAATGTTCTGAAGGTAGGCAGAACATTAAAGGAGGGGGAATGTGAACTAATGTACAGGCCAACTGAACATCAATCAATCAATCACCTATTTAATACCGTATGCCTTAACTGTCTCGGGTAATAAGTTTTCCATCATTACTTTTGTTTTTTTACCACGAAAAACAGTTTGTATATACTTTTACTAATTAAATCATTATGGGGCCGTATTCTAGGTGGCTCAGAAGACTCAGTGGCTTCTTTTCCTGCTTGATTTATACGGTACGTTGCGCCTCACTATCCTCGTTTATGTAACTGAAGGATACTAAACTACATAACAAGCATACCAAGCGAAGCTGTAACATGCAAAATAAATCCCTTAGGAAGAGCTGTTACGAAAACTTAAAAGCCACTTACACGGCCTGAGAAAAATGAGTGGTACGCTGTAATAATGCTCTCTCAGTCCTGTTACTGCGAAGTCATGCTCACCACGTGGAATTTCTCATAATGGGACGACTTTAATCAATCGTGAGGTGACCGCAGTAGCAAAATTTTGGAGAATAATATCAGTCAAGCCTTGTATGTAGTTCCAATTAAATGACACGGGCAAATAACTTCATCTTACCCGTTACCGTGGAGGAACCGCAACACACCCTAGCACCACAACTTAAGGAATGGTGTGGTAGGAGTGAGGTCTGAGGTGACAAATCTATATGAGCAACTCTTGCTTAATTTGCTCTTTAAAAAAGAAAAAAAATCGCTAGACTGTCGATGCATGTATATTAAAAAAACACACACATATGGCTAGGAAAAGTGCTAAAATCTCTATAACATCATATGATTGTGCAAACATTTCCAGAATACTACTAGCTTTCAAGTAACTTGAAATTAACCAGTCGCTAAATAGAAGTGAATTCCAACGAAATGCGCTAAATTTGGCAACTATGCCCGCCCGGCTCTGTAGTCGGGAGAGAATGGGGGAGCGGCCGCCACCAAAGATGCCAGCAGCCAGCACATTTTATTTTTAAGTTATACATGTATCCATATTTCATGGTTGATAACACTTGCGCAACTGCGTGCTAGGATTCATTTCGACTGCGCAAACTCACCAGGTGTAGAGTATAACACCTAGAAGAGGACTACCAAAGAAAGGGTTTAGTTGAAGTTCCTGACGCCCATGGCAACTACGCTACTCTAACTTGGCCTTAAAGCTAACATCTCTTACCTTTTTCTACGTTGTAAGCTACATCAACATTAAACGATGATGCTAGTCACGAAGCAGTGCTCTGAAAAGGATGTAGAGCCACAGTACTGCTTTTTTGCACCGCCAGGCTGGGTGAAACAAGCTGCAAGAGGAAGGAAATCTGAGCCAAGTTGTGTAAAGGAGGTAGAGCATTTTTCTCAGCTAAACAAAATCCTCTGTTAGTCTGATCGTGACTTGTTTTGTTTCGTTGTTTCGCTTCTAAAGGCTCCAACATGCTTGCATGCGTCGGCCTTGGTCACCTAATGGGGGATCTCCATGCTGCTCGATCTCTG
>JAGKTI010038849.1:0-10655 GCA_018397915.1 Birgus latro | reverse complement strand
GCATCAGTGATCCCCCTGCCTGGCATAAACCCAAACTGCATCTCATCGATATTCACTCTTTCTCTAATCATACCTTCTAGAACTCTCTCCATTACTTTCATTATCTGATCTAAGAGCTTTATACCTCTGTAATTTCCCCTTTCCAGGGCATCACCCTTTCCTTTGTACACATTTACAATTACACTCTTCAGCCAATCATCTGGGACAACACACTCATATATTAATCATATTTATCAGGTCAGTGACTAACCTCACCCCAGTATCTCCTGAGGCCTTCAACATTTCGGCAGTCAACCCAGACACACATGCCGCCTTTCCCACCGGCATCCTGCCTATTGCCTCACTCACAGTACCAGCGTCAATCAAAGGCCAAGGGCCAAACACTGCATCAGCTGGCTCCAAACCTTCTCTATCCCAATCAAACTCCTGATTCAACAATCAGCTATAATGCTCCCTCCATGCATCTTTAATATCCTCACTGTTCACCACTACCCTCCCATCATCATTCTTCACACACTGCTCACCTATAATGTCACGATTATCCCTCTTCACCTGATTTGCCACCTTAAAAATCATATTTTTCCTTGCTCCATGATTTAGATTATGAAGTAAAAGTCTCTGTGACTCAGACTTCGCCTTGTATACCTCTATTCTAGCCCTGCACTTGGCAGGCAAGTACTCGTCCCTGTTACCACCATTCTTCCATTCCCAGAAAAGCCTTCTTTTCTCTTTAACTGCAGCTTCTACACCCTCATCCTACCACCAAGTTACTTTATGTCTTGGTAGGCCTCGTGTCCAACAACATATTGCATCGGTAACTCTCAAGAGGTTGTTCTTAAGGGCTCTATACTGTTCATTAACGCCTCTATCTACGGCTTCCTGTTCAGCCACCACTCTCCTCATCTCACTATAAAAGGCATCCCTTACTGATTGGTTTCCCAGCTTCCATATTTTCCTCCTAGGTACATATGTCCTCCTTCTCATCACTTGTTCCTTAAGCACCATGTCACAAATCAACAGTTTGTGCTGCTGCACACACTCCTCGCTTCCTATAACTTTAACATCCCTCACTAATCTCCTATCAACACTCATGACCAGAAAATAATCTATCTGACTACTATTTCCCCCGGACTCGAACGTAATCAACCGGCTGATTCTTTTCCTAAAATGTGTGTTGCACACAATCATGTCCATAGCCTCCCCAAACTCAAGTATTCTTTCCCCTTCCGAATTCCTCACACCATACGCACATCCTCCATGGACTCCTTCATAACCTTGAGCCGCTTCACCCACATGACCATTTAAATCCCCTCCCAGAACCACTCATCATCACCCATACCACTCACTACACGTATTAAATCATCTCAAAAGCTATCCTTCTCTGCGTCATCCAATCCCACCTGTGGAGCATATGCTGATATAACTGAAATCAATTTCTGCCCGATCAAAATTTTCACTACTAATATCCTATCACTTTCATAACATTCATGACATATTGCACCCATTTCTCTGCAACCAACACACCCACACCCCCATATCCGTCAGTTCCCCCCTGCCAAAACAACTTATAGTAGCAATTCTTCCCAACAATCTTTCTGGCTGATCCACCCCTGTACCGGACTTCCTGCAAACATGCCACATCCACCCACCTCCTACTGAATGCCTCAACAACTTCCCCTGCTCTTCCTCTCAAACTTCCCACTTTCCACGAACCCACCCTAAACCCCCTGGGTGATTTGCTGTCCTTAGGCTTGCTTTGGTGGTTGTTTTTGTAGTTCATAGTCGGTAAGATAATGGAAGGTAAACATTCCAAAGGCCCGACCCATTGCACAGACCCAGGTCCAGGGAATGGATCTGGGACCCCTAGCCCACCAGCTTACCAGTGGCTGTGGTAGTGGCCTCGGGGTACCCTGCCAGGACAGCTGTAGGGACACCCTCCAAGCGCGGCTTGGCACTGCAACTGCCCCGCCATTATACACCCACTGATAGGGCAGCCTCTTGGGGCACTACTCCCAGGTTCGGGCCCCTCTCTATTGAGCGGAAGCGGCAGCCTGGGAACCACAATGCCCTGTAACCTCTAGCACAGGTTCGAGCCCCATCTCGCCCCGGACCCATGATCTATGCCGCCGGAACCCCAGTCAAGCCTCCCCCAAAAGTCCACCACTAGGTAGCGGGGGCAAAGTTTTCTGGCCGCATGCCTTTTGTTAGCGTCAACCCCTGTAACGTAGTGGGATACGTTGTGTAACATGTAAAGCGCATGCGATGTAGTGCATAGCATAGTTAGAGGAAATGTTTGGGAGAGTATGCTGGTCTACTCTCCAGGTTACTGTCACACTGAAAAGGTCAGCAAAGGGGGATGGTTAGGTAGCTAGTGAAACAGGAGCTCCAGCTCTCCCTATCACCAGTATTCCCATTCCCCTCGGGAGTACTACCCTGTTCGGCCTGTGCTACAGCCTCCTCCTACAATACAGCCTCCTCCTTTAGATTCCATTTCTTACACACTCTCCCAAACTCATCTACCAAGCCTTGCAGCTCCCCTTCGTCTTCGCTCAACAACACAGTATCATCTGCAAACAACAGTACAGGGAGTTTCCAAACACTGCCCTCTCTCACTAGGGCCGCTCCAACATCCACTGCCCAACCTTGTATCTATTTATAACCCCATCCATATACAGATTGAACAACCATGGAGACATGACACATCCTTGTTTCAATCCAACCTTCAAATGGAAAGATTCACTCAGTTTGCAATCCACACGCACTGCAGCCTTAGCACCCTCATACGTACTCTTCACTGCCTTCAACAACTTCCCATCCACTCCATATATTCTTAATACCTTCCACAAACCTTGTCTATCCACCCTGTCATATGCTTTCTCCAGATTCATGAAAGCTGCACACAACTTTTTGCTCTTCTCTAGAAACTTTTCCACTAAGGATCTAAGAATGAATATCTGGTCTACACAACCTCATCCCTTCCTAAAACCTCCTTGTTCTTCTCCAACTAATTCCTCAGTAATTTCCCTAACTCTGTCAATAAGTATCCTACCATATACTTTTCCTATTACACTGAGATTACCACACACTGATTTTTCCCGTTTTCCTTTGTACAGAGGAATAATTATACCTGACTTCCAATCCTCCGGGACTACCCTCCTCCCAAGCCAATCTGCACACCTTCCACATCCATTCTATTAATATCTCTCCCCCATGCTTCAGCATTTCACCACACACTCCATCAATTCCTGGGGCTTTCCCCATTTAAACTTTCTTCTTTGCTTCCACCACTTCCATCCTGGTGATTTTTTCCTCTCTTCTCACAACCCTCCTTCTCCCTGCCATTCCCCAGCCACTTATACTTGCATTACTTTCATTCTCTATGTTCAACAGTTCATTAAAGTGTTCTCTCCATCTGTTTACTTTTTCTCCCTTTTCCACTGGTAATCTACCATTTTTATCTTTCACACCCCCACTGACTTCGCTGGCACCTTGTCTAGCTCTCTCTTTGCCTCCTCGCAGAACATTTTCTTACATTCCCTACACTTTGCACTAAAATTCCTTCCAAATTCCTCATCCACTCTCTTCTTACTATCTCTTACTAATCTTTTCACCTCTCTCCTCACTACATATAACTCTCTCGTCCGTCTCTCAGCTTCTTCGTCGCCCCTGTTCCTCATCCACTCATTATATGCTTTCTTCTTTTGTGCCACAGCCTCTCTCACCTCTTCAGTCCACCATGCTGTTCCCTGAACCCCCTTTCGTCTTCTCTTCACCTCACACACCACCTCACATGCTGCACAGACTTTTTCTGTGAATACCTTGCACACACCTTCCACGTCCCCCATCTGCTCCAATCTATATTTACCCAATTGCTCCTCCACTTCCCTTTTATATTCAACCTTTATTCCATCCTCTTGTAACTTTTCTACCCTCCTTGTAACAGTATATATATATATACATGTATGTACTGTATATATCTACGCCGTGTCCCCTTTTTGATACGGGCTAAGGTGTTGCCTCTGGATAGAGGACTTGGGTTTGGTGTGTGTGTAGCACTTTATGACTGGATGCTCTTCCTGATGTCTACCAATCTTGAGTGGACTTGAACCTCCGAACCTTTGGCCAAAGCAGAGCACTCTAACCGACTGAAATTGAGGGACAGTGAAGGAGAAGCAAATACTGTATTGTTGCTGCGGCAAGAGAAGAAAAGTCTATGTGGAATGGTAAAATGGGGAAACGAAAGAAGTAATAAGCCTCAGACAAATCACTATATAGAAGAGCAGAAACAGAAAAATAAGAATAGAGCTGAAATGTTGAAATGGGTAAGCGTGGACCAGAAGATGAAGTAATTAATATTGTACAGAAGAAAGATATAGTGATGCAAGACACAGTGGAAAGTAAATGTGTGACCATATTCTGTAATGATGAGAAAGAACAAAAAACAAAACAAATTTGGATGAAAAAGGAGATGGAAAGAGTTAGAAAAGTGTTGAGTGACATTAACAATGAAGGCAGATATTGGGAACAAGAGACTGTGGAAGTGAATAGGTTAGGCCATTATAAGAAGGGGTAGACCAGACCAACAGGAGTGAAACTGAAAATGGAATGTGCTGCCACAGAAATTTTGGATGTTTCATTGAGACTCAAGAATTCAGAAGAGTGCAAAAATATTTTCATAAGTAGTGATTTGAATTAGGGTGAAAAGGAGAAGTTCAAGTCGTTGCAGAACAAAACTAAAAAAATAGAATGATAGGAAAAAAAACATTTTTTTTTTTTAAGTGATCGATGTGAGGGTCATCATGTGGTACTATATAAAAACAAGGAAGCAAGGTTAGAAATCAACAAAATCTTGAGGGTACATGAACCAGATGTTATGTGCTTTGTGGAGACCAAGTTAAGAGAGGATATTGATATCCATATGGGAGATGGTAAATACAAACTGTGGAGAAGACACAGAAAGGAAAAAATGGGAGGAGGAGTGATCACAGCAGTGAAGAACAACATAAATGTAGATACTGTGGAACTGGGAGAGGGTAAGGCTGAAGTTATAAATATGAAATTAGAAATTACGGAGAATGGCAAGAGAGACATGGCAGCAGAATATGTTCCCTGTAAGACAAGGGCATTGAATGACAATATCAGATGTTGTCAGACATGGTTAGATATCTACAGAAAGTGACTGAGAAAAGCAACAACATAATTCTGATGGGTGATTTTAATTGTAAAGAGGTGGAACTGGGTGGAATGGGACTCAGGAGCAGTGAAGATTCACAGGGCACTATACTGTTAAATATAGAAATGAATAATGTAATGACCCAGTGGGTCAAAGAAGAGACAAGATTCAGAGGTGATGATACACACAAGCAAGACTAGATTTAATGCTAACCAAAGAACCTGATGTAAATGAATCTTTGAAATATCTGTGTCCTATAGGAAAAAGTGATCATGTCTTCACTGAGTTCCAGATGATAAAAGGGAATGTGGTGCCAAGAGATGAGCTTTATAGGCAGGGAAGAAACAACTTTGGGAAAGCAAACTTTACAGGATTGAGGAAATTTTTCAAAAATGCAGACTGGAGAAAAATTAGAGAAACAAGAGAGATACAGAGGAAGTGGGATATCTTTCTAGACCTCTATAATTCGGAAGTGGAAAAAATGTGCCAAGAGTAAGTGGGAAAGAAAACAAGAAAAAGGATTGGTTTAACAAAAGGCGTATCATAGCAAAAAAGGAGAGGGACATGGCATGGAACTTATAGAGGAAGATGAGCTTTATAAGCAGGGAAGAAACAACTTTGGGAAAGCAAACTTTGCAGGACTGAGGAAATTTTTCAAAAATGCGGACTGGAGAAAAATCAGAGAAACAAGAGAGATACAGAGGAAGTGGGATATCTTTCTAGACCTCTATAATTCGGGAGTGGAAAAATATGTGCCGAGAGTAAGTGGGAAAGAAAACAAGAAAAAAGATTGGTTTAATAAAAGGTGTATGATAGCAAAAAAAGAGAGGGACATGGCATGGAACAAATGGAGAAAGAGAGGTACTAATAGTGCAAAGGAAGAATATAGAACTAGAAATGAATATACAAGAATATGTAGAGAGGAAGAAAAGAACTTTGAAAAACGTATAATTGACAAATGTAAGGAAGAATCCAAATTGTTTTATAGATCTGTCAATGGCATATTTAAACAAAAGGAAGGAATCACCAAACTGAAAGTACAAGGAGAGGTCTATAAAAATGCGACAGTGCAAGCTGAAATACTGGACAAATGTTTCTAATCAGTTTTCACTAAAGAAATGGATTTTGTGGAAGGGGAGGGAGTGACTAGAAATTTAGTGATAAAAGATATAAAAGTGAAAGTGCAGGAAGTGTATAAATTATTGGAAAATCAAGATGTAAGGAAAGCCCCAGGACCGGATGGAATCTCTTTTTGAGTACTGAAGGAATGCAGAGAACAACTGGCAGATAAGATTCACGATTTAATTGTGTGTTCTCTGGAAGAAGGGAAAGTGCCTCAGGAATGGAAGAGGGCCAATGTGGTACCAATTTATACGGGAGGAAACAAGGAAGAACCCCTGAATTATAGACCACTGTCCCTGACCAGCATGGTTGCAAAATTGTGTGAAAGAATCCTGAAAGATAGATGGATAAAATATCTGGAGGAGATGAACATTTTGGCTGAAAGTCAGTTTGGATTCAGAAGTGGAAGGTCATGTATTTCCAACTTTTTGAGCTTTTACTCAAGAGTGATTGACGTACTACAGGAGAGAGACAGTTGGGTGGATTGCATGTATTTCGATTTGGAGAAAGCCTTTGACAAGGTACCCCACAAGTGACCAATGTAGAAACTGGAACACATAGGAGGACTGAAGGAAAACTTCCTGGATTGGATAAGAGACTTCTTGAGAAACAGACGAATGAGGACAGTAATAAAGGACAAAATGTCAGGAGGGAGGGAAGTTACAAGTGGAGTCCCACAGGGCTCGGTGTTTTCTCCAGTAATGTTCCTGATTTATGCACACAATACGGTAGATGGAATGGACAGTTATGCAAGTCTGGCTAGGCAAGTAATATTTGGGCCACAACCACATAGGATGGTAAGCCTAGGTAATATCCTGATGGAAGACATTTTGCCACAGTTATGGATATCAAGAACAACAACATTTATTACATTCAACCAAAACTCCATCAAAGTTAAAAACCGTGGGCAAAATAAGTAAACAATGCTGGTGTTAATCGATCTGGCATTGTCTGGCAACTCATCCCAAATCTCTATATGGTTCAAAGAGCCTACCTGATACAGAGAGGAAAATCTCATTTTTATACATCCTTACTTTTTAAGAAACCACCATTTGTGCAAACATAGCATAACAGACGTTCAAAAACGCATCGGAGAGCCATCACTTTCGTGGTTGCAATCGCAAATTACTGATATTGCAAACTGTTCCATGATGTTACCGCATATTATGAATTCACTGTTTAGAAACGCACGATGTACGATATTCCACTGTATTTTCATTTCACACCATACTTGATCTAGTTATTTTAGGCGTGTGTCAAGTATCACCTGTGCAAACGCCTTTCCTTCTATGGCATTTACACTGGATCCCAATACAGTAATAATGGAGACACAACATTTTTAAACCTAGCCAACTGGATCCAGGGAGCTGAGGTACTGCCTGGAAATTCAGTTTTATCATGGCTTCTGAGAGCATCAGAGACACTCACATTTTTGCTGTTATTTTTCAGGAATGTAAGGACAATTACTAAGATAAGGTTGGAATTTGTTTGGGTTGGAGTTGAGCTGCTCATGTCTAGATCAGGCTGAATGAGGTCAAGATAGGTTAAAACCTAAAATTAATTATAAAGATACTTCACTCGTCCTGGGGGGCCAGCAAGCTGTTCCTCAAAAACTGGTCATTCCAATAGAAATGATGGGTAAAAACTGAATGAATCATATAAAACACCAATAGAACACTTGGGATTTATTGCGACGTTGAGTCCTGGCTGAAACAAGAAAATTACCCAACAAACCTTATCTTTGGTTTCCCTGCAAGAACCTCTGACTACTTGATTTTTAATTAAGTTGCAATGGTTGCCAATAAAATCCAGAGCAAAATTTCAACTGTGTCACGTTACTTTCAAGGTTCTTATGTTTGGCAAACAGAAGCAGACTGCTAAACTGTTAAACTTATGTCTGCACGTGTGATGTTATGTGAAGATGATTCAAAGGGTCTACTGCAGTTATCCTCTCATTTTATGTTCTTGCGCCTTGATGAGCCCGGAGCTATTCATCAGTCATCTTTCTCTGATCAATTCTTTTCTTGCACTGTCCCTAGGTAATAAAATAAACTGCCATTATCCATAGGGCAAATAACTTTGTCAAATCTTATAAGAGGTAACCCAAGGCCTTCTCTCTTCAAAATGCTATAATCTGGAAAGAGGTGTTGTGATGGATGATTATACAGTAGGGTGTAACTGTGGCCACTCCTAATGATGAAGTCTGTATTGTATGTAAGTGAAGTCACAATTCTTGTAGCTGTAAATCCTGTAAATATATGTTGAGCAATACTGGTAATTAATTCCTAGAGGGAAAAATAGGCACTCTTCAGAAGCACAACACTAGTGATGGTGATGATGTGATTGATGGCTGCTGCTGCTGCTGCTGATGATGATGATGATGATAACGATGATAATAATAATAGGGTAATAATGATGATGATAGGCAATGGCAGTGGTTGTTGTAGTTATTATTATTGTCATTATCATTACAGTAAGTCCTCATATTTTGACAAATTTTACATTGACAATTCATTTTTTGTGAAAGAAAAAAGTTTCCAACATGTCGCAAACTTCGTCATTTTCTCCAAATCTTCATCGCCGCTTCCAGCTGGCACCCAACACTCAGCAGACGACGCATACCGATGTTCATTTGTTGGCGGCCATCTTGCAACCACCCTGCCCTCTATCGATACAACGGCGGTACTACAGACCCCTTCACCATTGTGTATTTGTGCGGCTGAGAAGCAGAGGATTTTGCAGCTCACTGAGGAGGGGTTGACAGCCCCTGAGATATGTTGCCTCCTGACAGCACCATAAAGACACTCAGAAAAAACAAGGCAATTCTCAAAAAGCAGGTGAGTGCACGTAAAATAACAGTAAAGTAAATGTGTCTGTGTTTTTTTCCCTTAATCTTTATTTGTACCACAGTTTTTTACTGCATCAATATCCACCTAATGGAGTTAGTTTTTAGAGTTAACCAACCAAGTGTTAGTTATAGCAATTCAGGGAAAGAATATACAGTATTGTAATGAAAATTGGTAACATTGGTTACTGTTATGTTGCATCATATCCCTAAGGAAGAACAAGGAACCTCTCAACAAGCAGGTGAGTGCACGCAAAATAACAATAAAGTAAATGTGTGTTTTTTTTTTCCCTCAACCTTTATTTGTGCCACTGTTTTTACTGTATCAATATTCACCTAATGGAGTTAGTTTTTAGAGTGCAATCAGACGCACAAGCCTAGACACAGCAGAGATGGACAAAACGGTTGAAAGACACCGCTTGACACACTACGACTTAGACTCAGGTGTGGCTGAAATAACAGAGGAAGAGATGAACTCTAGTGAAGAAAATGAAAGGCCAGATCATACTGCACAGGAGAAGATGACCACCCAGAAATTACCCCACAGCCTGCCCACCATAACCGACATGGCAACAATCTTTGAGACATACACCGGGACTATGCCTGAGGCTACCCAGATCCTATCCACACTGAATGATCTGAAGTGTCAAGTGATGGCAGTCTACAACAGAAACATACTGGAGCAGAGACAAGCCAGGATCACACGATTTTTTAATGTGACACAGAATGTGGCTGCTATTATGCAAGACTTAGACGTGACAGGAGAGGAGGATGAAGGAGGAGAAGTGGACAGGGAGGAAGTGGAGTTGCTGGAGCCAGAATTCGACTTTGAGGGCTTCAGCTTAGGTAATAGGGCTTCCCCAGAGAGGCCCATGTCACCTAGTAACTAGCCTATCCACCCTCAACACACCTTCACCTGCCACTCGTGCCAATGTTTACTTTATTTCTGGTAAGGATTTTTGGTGCTGAAGCTCTCTATAACAGTTCTAATGTCATTTCAGGTACATGTTTATTGTGTGATGCTGTATAAGCAACTAGTAAACACTCCACATTTAATTTTGGGTAGGGACTGTTTGGTGTTATAGTACTTTGATAGGGTAGGTAGCTGTCCCACTGGAATGCCCATCTATTTTTCCCATTGATTCTTAACTTCACACTTTGACATTTCACATTTTGCAACGTTTTGGCAGAACATCAAGACAGAGAAAAATGAGGACTTACTGTATTACATTTTTATTATTATAATCACCTATCTATCTACTGCCAGATGCCTCAATCCCACACAGGGTGGCCACGAACAAATCACCTCCATGTCGCTCTGTCCCCCGCCATTTCACTACCCCGCTCCCAACTCACACACCCCTCTCTCATGTACCTCTCCACTCCATCCCTCCATCTCATCCTCGGCCTCCCCTTCCTCTCCACCTCACTCACATACACTCTCCTCATCAGTCTTTCACTCTCCATCCTCTCCACATGCCCAAACCACCTTAACGTTTTCTCCTAATGCTTCCT
>JAGKTI010038848.1:0-10655 GCA_018397915.1 Birgus latro | reverse complement strand
ACACACACACACACACACACAACTATATCGCCTCTCTTTGCTAATGGCGGAGGATAATTACTGGACATCTTAATAAAAAATGTAATGGTTGGTCACTTGTCGAGGAATGCTACAAATATTTTTCCATTGAGATAATATGCAATATTAAGTATTCAAAGTATGTATGTCACACCTGTTGTGTGAACAGTGAGGACATTTAGCTCTCGCACCTATACCCTGTAGCTTATCCTTGTCGGTGGGTTTCTCTTTCAGCTGAATAACACCTGTTACGATTATTCAGAATTAAATACGTCAGTGACCGTTTGTCCTGCAGAGGATTCACCAGGATACTTTTCAGCTCTGTGTGGCAGTGTTCTCCCTCAATTTAATAAAATCGTCTGGAGTTAGCCAGTATGATATATATACATGATTACTTCCCATACAAAGTGAATACCATAATTATCAGTATATATCGATGTAACTCTCGTAAGTCTGCTTTGCATTCTTAAAACCAGAAGGAAACTGGTTTAGGCATATACAGTCCTACAAATGTTGTCTGCATATTTAAACTGCGTATTTCCTATTTCTTTATTCTTATTAACGACCCCAGACTATTGTACAAAGACAAGCTGTTATTAACCTTTCCATCACAGTTTCTTGCTTTTCCCAGTACTGGAATTATTCACCGCATACCGTACCTGCATCAGCCTACCGTAAACATGAGAGCAATGCAAAGGATCCATTATATCCTTAAATGACATAATTGGCAACAGATTAGTTTTTTGGATAGTTCAGGACGGTTAAGAACCATTCAAATCCTTCACATTCATTCTGGCCCAGTCAGGTACATTCTGGTCCATTCAAGTAAGCTTGCCTTTATTCAGAACCAGTCAGTATCAGTTTGTTCAAACGATTTCAGGTGCAGGTTGGTTACATGAAGTCACTGTAAACTCTTTTCTGGTCATTCAGACCTGTTCATGTCAACTGAGTTCCGTTCAGGTGTACTGAAATCCTTTCAGGCCACTTAAAGACTGTGGGTAGTGGTGATAGTGTTGTCACTCTTAGTTATTATAGTGGTTTTGATGATTCCACCCTTCTGTTTCGCACATGGTTCCCACAGCATTCATCTTGACAGTTACTGTAACTTGAATTTGGTTCGTTGTTGTATTGTGTTTGCTTTTTTCTTGGAAGGAACGGTTTGCGGCCTCCTGACGTTTGGTTCCACCTTCCTTGCATTAAAAAGAAAACAAAAGGCTGAAGATACGGAGCTTATGGCTTCTGGTTTGTCTCTTATTTCTGAATGAACCAAAGAAACCTTGTTCCTTTTTATGCATCAGAACTCACTCCCCCCCACCCTTTTTTCCAACGGTTTGCATTAACTGATTATGTTATAAAGTCTGCGCCGAGTTATAGTTTGTTAATTTATCCCTCTTCTCTCCCTTCTTACCTGCCATATTGCCAGCAAAGCTATTTACACCACCGCTTTCCACACGTGCTCCAGTGATCCTAGGCTTACTCCCACGGCCTCGCTCCTCTCTTGCGACCTTTCTCACCTTTACACCTGTTATTGTGCGCTTTACCCATAAACAGTGTCAGAACTGCCCACATCAACCAGACCAAGGGTCTCGCCCACAGCTGTCCACACCTGCCACTAACCTATCTTTAACAAGCTGGTTTCACCCACACTTGTGATACCAGATTCACCATCTAATGATTATTTCCCTCTCGTACCTGAGTTTGTTTTGCAGGTATAACAGAAGACAGGAGAACCGTCAGCCTCCTTCCTTGTCCTTCATGTTTTTTTTTCTTCATTTCATAGAGCATACTCTCTCCTTTTATGCCTTTTGTATAAAAAGTCCTTATTTATGCTTCGAGTGGTCTCAAGGTTTTACTTTCATTTTCCTATTTTTTTTTCTACTAGAGGGCGTGGGAGACGCGGAAGACCCTGCCTCTTTTCTTACCCTTTTCACACACATTGGTTAAATAGGTATTTCCCAGTAGATAACTTCATCATAGGCCAATAGGCATCGTATTATATGAACTTCTCATATACTTTTGTGTACTCAAATGTAAGTTTATTTGTGAAGCAACGACTTAACCGTACGGGCTAGCTTTAATACTTACCTTGTCATTCCTGGGGAAAAAAAAATCTGGTTGCGCTGAAACTGTCTGCTTCCTTTTTTCATTGAACCCCCGTCTAAGAGATGTATTGACAGTGGATCAGAAAATTTTCTGCAATAAATAAGTTCATAGCATTTCTTCATTGCCAGGGATCCGTTTTAGTCGCATTATCAACTTGACTATTAATTTGAGTTTGGTTGTGACATGATTGGCAGCTGTAAGAGGGAGGATGGAAATGTAAGTAATCTTATACAAACCGGTACGATCCGTGGCCTACCCGTACTGACCCCCACTCTGTCCCCGTGTTAAATGTTGTCTCTAGTAGCACGCTCTTGCTGTTACCTCTTGCCTACCTGGCTGTCTTCACCTCTTCACCTTGATTACCTCTTTTGTGTTCTGTTATTGCTACTACCTTAATAAAGAAAATATTTGAACTGGAGGAGTTAGCTAAAGCATTTATTTACCTCGACACTAGTCGTCTCACGCTGAACAAAATCGTCCGGTGGTAGTAAGAGTAAACCCATGAAATACGTACGAGTAAAGCGAGCAACATTAAGGGGTCAGCAACATGGCATTATTGCTACACTTCATCGTTCTGCTTTTGCTGTAATGACAAAGCTGCAAGACATCTTGGCTGAAGCAACGATATTGTTTCCTTTGTGCTATATGAGGCTTGTGAGAAATTAAGTCTTTTGAGAGAGAAAATAATGTGGAACTTGTATTCATCTGAGTCAGCACTGTAATTATGCATCACCCTAGCTGCCATGTTTCAAACTGCATGTATTGTGCTAAAATTTTTGCATGCTAGTTCAAAATGAAATGATTTTTTAAATACATGGTCTACTGTATAAGGTAGATCTTGGCGAGCCAACTGGCAGAGACTAGTGGGACCGTGATCACAAACTTCCTGAGCCTAAGATGTGTATAAGTGTTTGTTGTTGTTTTTACCTTCACTCGTATAGCCATTAAATAATTTATAATCCAACTAGAGTGAATATTAATGTGAAAAATACGAACTCAGCCATTCCTGATATACTATAGAGATATGTTTGCTGTATAAGCTAGCTAAAATTCTTTGCCTCCTCTCCCGGCGGTGTATTTATCAAGGCTTCTGACTAATTTGCACGATCAACAAGTCACATATTGTTAGAGATAATTTGTTTTGTTGTATTTTTTCTCCTTTAATGCGTGTTGTAATTTGGTCGTGAAGCGACTGGTAGCTGTAAGGGTGAGGGCAAAAGCACATGCAAGCAGTTGTATACACAATTAAACTTAGAAGAGTGTATAAATAAGGTTTCTGTCTTCCGCAACCCGTACCCTGCCGAGGTCACGCCATTCCCGCCTCCACATTAGACCCGCCCCCCGAGGAGACCCACGCCAGACTAACGAGCCACTCCTCTCTGTGGGATATTCGCCAGTCACCTCACCATTAGTAACCACTTCAAGCCGATGAACTTACTTCTTTCTCTCCCGACCTAGGCCAGAAAATTTTGTTCAGCTTAGGATAGATTTTTCGAACTAGGGTGAAATATCCTGTAGTCTTCATGAACATCGTCGCTACCAAAGGTTTTTCCTTATGAATAAGAGCGTCAAAAAATATTAAGTAAAACAACAATAGTTACCGTATTAAGGGTTAATGAAAGGAGTGAGGAGGAAGTGTGTGTGTGTGCGTGCGTGCGTGCGTTTTTTTTATGCAAGGAAGAAGGAACCAAATGCCGGGAGCCCGGAAACCGTTTCTTCCAAGAAAAAACAAAACAAAAAATAAACAAAAACAATGCAAAAGAGAGCCAAATTCAAGATCCGTTCATTTCGAGATGCCTGGACACGCTGCGTTTGAAAGACTGGAGACCATAGGCAGAAGGAAATACAGACAGGAGACAGTTCCAGAGTTCACCTGTTACATAAATGGAGGACTGGAGTATTGGTTAACTCTTGCATTAGAGAGCTGGACAGAAAAGGGATGAGAGTTTGTTGCTAGACGGTGCTACGCGCCCGTTGTAGAGGTGGAGGGATGCAAGCAGACGGTTCAGAGGAGCAGTGACCATTGAAGAAGCGATAGAAGAGAGATAAAGATGCAACAGTGCGGCAGAGAGACAGAGGTTGAAGGGAGCCAGTAAGAGGAGAGTTAATGAGATGAAAAGCCTTTGACTCCACCCTATTGAGAAGAGCTGTATGTGGGGAGCCTCCCCCACACTTGAGAGTTGTACTCCACACAGGGGCGAATAAAACCCGTGTATAAGGTCGACAACTGTGCAGGGGTAAAGAAGGTATGGAGTCGGCTTAGCACACCTAATTTCTTGGAAGCAGATTTTACAGGAGATATAAGATGATCTTTCCAAGAAGTCCCGAGTGAATGAAACCCCAAGCATGTTCAAGGATGATACAGGATTGATTTGGATATTATTAGACATTGGTGGTTACTCCTGTGGAAGATTTGTCGGGTTAATAGGTGCAAGATTATTTTTACCGCAGTCAGAGATACGAGCCAAATCAGGCATTAGGTGTGCCATAGCCTCATCCTTTGCTTGTTGAAGTAACTGCAGAGATGGACGTTGTGGGAATCGAATGGAAAGGTGAAGGGTGGAATCATCAGCAAACAAGTGGATAGAGTTAGATATACAGCTTAGAAGGTCATTGATGAATAAAAGGAGGAGAGTTTGTGATAGGACAGAGCCCTGAGGAACACAACTGTTGATAGATCTAGGAGAAAATCGATGGCCGTCTACAACAGCGGCTATAGAACGACCAAAAAGGAAGCTATAGATGAAGGCACAGATAGAAGTATAGAAACCGCAAGAGGGCAGTTTGGATATTAAAGATTTATGCCAGATTCGATCGAAAGCCTTTGAGATGTTAAGTGGCAAAACTCTCACCAAAGTCCCGAAAGGAGGATGACCGGGATTCTGAAAGGTAGGTGAGAAGATCGCCAGTGGAACGTCCCTGATGGAACCCATACTGACGATCAGAATGAAGGTTGTGATAGGAAAGATGCTTTAAAATTTTTCTGTTAAGAATAGACTCGAAAACTTTTGAGACACAGGATGTTAAAGCAATTGGACGATAGAAAGTTGGGGATGGTCACCCTTCTTTGGGACTGGCTGAATGAGAGCAAACTTCCAGCAAGAATTAAAGGTACAATTGGACAACAGGAGGGACTTCATCAGGCCCATACGCCTTGTTAGTATTGAGGCCAGTGATGGCAGAAAATACATCAGCTGAAGACATTTTAATGTCAGACAATAGGAAGTCAGAGGGGGGAAGTGATGGAGGAACAGCACCGGAATCGTCTAAGGTGGAATTGGAGGAGAAAGTCTGAGCGAGGAGATCTGCTTTATCAGTAGAAGAAATAGCTACAGAGCCATCAGAGTTGAAAAGAGGAGGGAGGGATGATGCGGTAAAATTGTTAGAAAGGTTGTTGGCAAGGTGCCAGACGGAGTGGGAAGGATTCGAGTTGGAGAGTTGAGCGCATTTAGTATGGATGAAATTATTTTTAGCAAAGCGAAGAACAGACTTAGCACAATTCCGGGTAGAAACATATAAAAGATGTGATTCAGGAGTGGGATGACTCTGGTACCATTTATAGGCCCTCTCCTTGTTGTGGACAGCATTTGAGCAAGCGTAATTAAACCAAAGCATTCTTGCATTAGTCAAAGGATATGAGAAGGGAATGTATGCTTCCATGCCCGAGAGAATAACCTCGGTAATGCGTAAGGCACACTCAGATGGCTCCCGGCCATGGAGGCAATAATCGTGTGTGTGTGTGTGAGAATGTGTAATTGCAAATGTTTTTATACTGAATATTTTTTATTAATACAACTCTTGACAGATTAAACAGTCTGTTCCCTAAGCCTCAACAGTCCTCCCACGTGCAATAGAGAGCGCTCACACCTTTACATGTCACCTGTTGGGTGCTGTTGCCCACCGTCCCTTGATAGTACATGCTAGACCTACCATATTAAGGGCTGGTGTTATGGTGTAAGCGGAAGGGGGAGGATCAGTCTGTGATGGAGTGTGTGTATACAGTGCACTGAAGTTTTACCGACGTCATTCCTAAACGTCGAGGAAAGGAAGTGGCGACGTTCAGGTTCTTGGTCCATATTCCTACCCACACGGAAGTTTTGTAGCACCCTTTCCCAAGCGGTATATTTCGCTTATTGTGTTCCTGGGCCTTTTTTCTCATATTAATAGCTTCATACTTTGTAGTAATGTGTCATACCCTAACGTAAAAGTTACAAACCTCCTAGGGTCGTCTTCTAAGTTGCTTTGGAGATTTTGTAGCACCTCTTCCTTAGCGATTTACTCTGTACATTACACCTCAGTATTCTTTTGTATGTGATCGTTGCAGACTTTGTAGATATCAGTGCGATGTAAACAGCTCCAGTGTTAATGTATAGCATGAGGAAAAAAATCGCCATGGAAGAAACGGTTCGTAGACCTCTTTGCTGCTCAGAGCCGGATTCTTGTCGATTATGGAATCTACCTAGCATCTTTTCCTTACCAGCATTTTTCTGCATTTATCAGGCGAATTATTTCTTATCCCACATTTATGCTATCCATCACAAAGTTATAACGATCGCAACAACGTAGAAATGAATAATTTTCTGTATTATCCAACCTAAACCGCCAAGGCACCAGAAAGCCCCCTCAGCTGACGAGAACACGGCCCCAAAGGGTTGTATTCTCGTGGGTTTGGGAGGCTTCATAGTACAGGGTATCTCTTCCTTACCATTTTATATTGCATAGTACACCTTACTGATCTCTTATGTCATACTCTGATCTGGTAATACACTATATGCACGATATTAAAGAGGTCCAGTGAGAATACGGACCCTGAGCAGAAGAGATGACGGTCCCTAGTGTTGACAGTCCTGGGTCAGCGGGACGCCCGCTGACCAAGGTGAAGTATTTTGGGTGTCGTGGGCGCTGCCGGGATCAGTGCCAAGCCGCCATGTTGCTTTGAGATTGGTGATGTGCCAAAGTGAGACGGCAGTAAGTGTCAGAATCACGTCTCTCGCTCTCTCTCTCTCTCTCTCTCTCTCTCTCTCTGTCCGTCTGTCATAGCATTTTTAAGATACTTGGGCCATTATGATGGTTGGTTATCTGCTAGGTGGAGAGCTCCACTCGGAGTAACGACCTTGCCTACGGTCGATCTCACAAGAGGTCACTGGAGATTTTTTCGATCATGTAATTTAAAATTCCACCAAGAAAAGTATGTTGGTCATCCATCCTGAAATGTACCGGTCCTTCCCGTATCACCATATCAATGCTAACATCTGCTGCTCATAATTTTTTTCTTCTCATGTAGATGTTTTGGTGTTTTTGTAACGTTGATAGGTCTTGCGGAAGGTCAGTAACGTTTGTTTTAACGAAATTCATTTGAACAAATTTTCCTGATCCAGCCTGGGATCGAAGCTGCATCCTTTCAGACAGAAGACAACTTCTCTGACCACCTTGACCATTCGATCATCACCTCTCTCCTCTTGGAGTAAACACTGTACCGCCTACCACAGGAGGGTGCCGTGGGTCGTCCACAGGCCAGCATGAAATGAAGAAAAATGTGCTCTAATGCAAAAGGCTTTCCCTCTGGGGCTTCTAGTTCTGAAGTAGGGAAGACATTATTTTCTGTGTCCCTTGACAAAGGAAGATACCACTAGCTGCCAGTCATCTTTGACTCAGCTGGAAGCTCAGATCCTTATATGATGATGGATATATATATCCTGATATAGAGAAGTGTTCATACAAATGTTTCATATTTTGAATTGTCCTTTACAAGAAGGACTCTTCATTTATATTAACATACACCCGTTCAAATTCATCAAAGTTCTAGGCCTCAGTTTGCTCATCCCAGGGCACCACCATGTGGTTAAAAAGGGATTCAGAGAGAGAGAGAGAGAAAAAAGGGGGGGGGGAAACAGGAGGGCTAGGAAAGCTTGAGTTTTACCTCTCAGAGGTACTGGTAGGTCAGCAGGTTATTTTGAAAAGGATGTGGTTTTGTCCAACAAAGGGTTCAGACGGGAGTTCTCTTCCATAAGAGAAACCATGGCTCTCCAGGCATGGCACACACTGCCCCATAAATTCCCTTGGCCACAAACTCCCCAAAGTTGCCAATGCTTACGTGATAACTCCATTGAAGTTGGTCACCTCTTGCTGGCTCACACAGACGCATACTTTCTAAAATCGCTTCCTTGATAATTATTAGTGAACAGTACATAAATTCTGCAATAATATAATCATGAGTTACTATACCAGTTTTCAAGACATGATTTGCCAAGAAAAATATTGCAGAGCCGTTATTAAAATACATAAAACGACAAGTGGTGCGGTGGCATTCATAGTATTAAAAATCTCGATGCATGTTTATTTTGAAATGCCTGTCATCTGGCAAATGCTGAAGTGAATATACCGAATGTTACTTAGCCATGACAGTACAGTTTTCAAAACCGGAAACATGGGAAAACGAAACTGTCGACCGAAATCGCGGGGGCCGAATAAGCCTAATACATGGTGCTTGAGATCGGTACAGGCGATCTTAAATTGATATTAGCTAATGTTTTGCACTCAAACGACTTTATACTACTTTTGTATACAGATATTTGAATGTAAATTTTCCACATATTGAAATAGGGAGAGAGTATGAGTCAGAGTGATTAACTGGTGTTTGATCTAAGAAAAATATTCATCCCGGAAATGAGACGATATGCCAATGTTTCTATACCGACCACAGTACCTTTTGCAAGACGAACGCATTATTGCGTACGGTATTCACCTGAGGTCTACTAACGTATTGGAATCAAATTATTTTATATTAGTTTCACATATACTGTAAATATATGGATATGATTTCATTTCATTTCATTCAGATAATGAGAGAGCATGAACATCACTGGAATGAGCTAAGAACAAGGTTGGTCTTGGAAATGAGCCGGTATGTTAACTTACTTTGGTGATTTTCTCTTACCTACCATAATGGAGCGTCCTTTCTTCACTGTAGTGGGTATATATGTTAAAAATATTTTATTTGTGACTGCAGTGATACTTGAAACACATAAGGTAAAAGAAAGTAGTTTAGTTGACCGAATTTTTATGTATTCAATTAAGTTATCAAGTGAGAATTGACATCTGTTGTTTGTGGCCAAGACTATTGGAAACAAAGACCCTTAGAAAGCCAGGCACGGCACATACTACCCTATAAATTGGAAGAAGAGACTTTTAGAAGCTAGTCACGGCACATACTACCCCATAAATCGAAGAAGAGACCCTTACTTGTATAGGCTACAGCATCCAAGGGACTCATGTTGATATCCTATATATGCAGGACATTCAGGAGAGGGGGGGCATCCATGGGGGTAATGTTCACCCGTGACCATAAGTGTAGCTACTATTTTGAAAATTGGGTGGCCAAGCCTCATTATGGAATGGCCCAAGTACATTTCTTTGGGGAGATCCAGGGGTATTCTTCAGGAAATCTGGACTGGCACCTGTGGTGGCCAGGCATATTTGAAGGGTGGTCTGTATCACCGCAGCCACTCTTCTGGCTACCTGGCTCAGAGGTAGAGCATCAAGCTCGGGACCAGGGGGTCGCGAGTTCGAGCCGCGCCCGGGACTGCTGTGCCGGGAGGGGTAGCGCCCTCCTGTTACCTAGCGGGGCTATATGATCTCATTGTAAGGTCTAGCTCGGGGGATTCTTTAATCCCTTTTTTAATCTTCTGGCTACCATTACTGCTGCTGACACAAGGTGTGACGGCGATCCTGGTTTTTGTTGGGTGCAGGGTGGGTTGATAGTGTCCTTGGTTGCTGAGCTGCATTCAGGAACTTTCAGGAGCAAAGAAATCAGAGTGTTAACAATGGGGGACGCACTTTATAAGCCTACCCCAAAGGGTTCCAGCAGGGGGGGGGCAAATGTTGTCAATAAGCAATTACTGACTGAGGAAGAATGCAGGTTTATTCTGTGACGTTTTTCGCAGATTAAAAATAGGCAATATCGTGGGATCTTTAATGTGTGTCTGTGGTGGTGATTTGTTTTTCATTTCGTTCATTAAAGGGGATACATTTTTGTTTCTTGGTGGTGCGCACTGCATTATGGTAAAAGGCAGTATGCTTTTGTTGTCTCTGGTGAATGAATCATGGTTCCGATTTCAGTCAGTCAGGGACAGAAGTGGGTCTTCTCATGTTTTCCAATTCAGAGCTACTCACAAGATGGACTGCCTATTTGATTCTTAAGATGGACTCCCTGCTCTCCGTCCAATAGTTGTGTCCCACCTACGGCGAGGTAAGGCTGGAAATCGGTCTCAGGTAGGCTCTGATGACATGGATCTAGGTTAGGTTAAGAGCGTTAAGGTAGGTTAATGCCTAAAATGGCTTGTAGTTCTATCGTTTCGTTGATTTTCACCATTAACAAGGAAAAACGATTAGGTTTTCAATGTTCTTTTTCCTTATGTAAAAACTTTTCCCCTTATTTAATTGAGCTGTATGATTTGTGTCATTATTTTCGATGGACTTATGTTTCCCATGGTTATTTTTCTGTTTTGGCCAGTTTTTACTTTGAAAATCTCAAA
>JAGKTI010038847.1:0-10655 GCA_018397915.1 Birgus latro | reverse complement strand
CTCGAAGACCATCACTTTACTCTTCCCTACATTCACCTTTAGATTCCATTTCTTACACACTCTCCCAAACTCATCTACCAAGCCTTGCAGCTCCCCTTCGTCTTCACTCAACAACACAGTATCATCTGCAAACAACAGTACAGGGAGTTTCCAAACACTGCCCTCTCTCACTAGGGCCGCTCCAACATCCACTGCCCGACCTTGTATCTCTTTTATAATCCCATCCATTTACAGATTGAACAACCATGGCGACATGACACATCCTTGTTTCAATCCAACCTTCAAATGGAAAGATTCACTCAGTTTGCCATCCACACGCACTGCAGCCTTAGCACCCTCATACATACTCTTCACTGCCTTCAACAACTTCCCATCCACTCCATATATTCTTAATACCTTCCACAAACCTTGTCTATCCACCCTGTCATATGCTTTCTCCAGATCCATGAAGGCTGCATACAACTTCTTGCCCTTCTCTAGAAACTTTTCCACTACGGATCTAAGAATGAATATCTGGTCTACACAACCTCTTCCCTTCCTAAAACCTCCTTGTTCTTCTCCAACTAATTCCTCAGTAATTTCCCTAACTCTGTCAATAAGTATCCTACCATATATTTTTCCTATTACACTGAGAAGGCAAATGCCCCTATGATTACCACACACTGCTTTTTCCCCTTTTCCTTTGTACAGAGGAATAATTATACCTGACTTCCAATCCTCTGGGACTCTACCCTCCTCCCAAGCCAATCTGCACACCTTCCACATCCATTCTATTACTATCTCTCCCCCATGCTTCAGCATTTCACCACACACTCCATCAATTCCTGGGGCTTTCCCCATTTTAACTTTCTTCATTGCTTCCACCACTTCCATCCTGGTGATTTCTTCCTCTCTTCTCACAACCCTCCTTCTCCCTGCCATTCCCCAGCCACTTATACTTGCATTACTTTCATTCTCTATGTTCAACAGTTCATTGAAGTGTTCTCTCCATCTGTTTACTTTTTCTCCCTTCTCCACTAGTAATCTACCATTTTTATCTTTCACACCCCCACTGCCTTCGTTGGCACCCTGTCTAGCTCTCTTTACCTCCTTCCAGAACATTTTCTTACATTCCCTCCACTTTGCACTCAAATTCCTTCCAAATTCCTCATCCACTCTCTTCTTACTCTCTCTTACTAATCTTTTCACCTCTCTCCTCCTCACTACATATAACTCTCTTGTCCGTCTCTCAGCTTCTTCGTTGCCCCTGTTTCTCATCCACTCATTATATGCTTTCTTCTTTTGTGCCACAGCCTCTCTCACCTCTTCGGTCCACCATGCTGTTCCCTGAACCCCCTTTCGTCTCCTCTTCACCCCACACACCACCTCACATGCTGCACAGATTTCTTCTGTCAATACCTTGCACACACCCTCCACGTCCCCCATCTGCTCCAATCTATATTTACCCAATCGTTCCTCCACTTCCCTTCTATATTCGGCCTTTATTCCATCCTCTTGTAACTTTTCTACCCTCCTTGTAACAAATACTTCCTCCTGTCTTTCCCTTCTTCTCTTCCTCCATCTTGTTTGGATTCTGATTCTGGCCACCACCAAGTGGTGGTCAGAAAGTCCACTCCCCCAACCTCTATATACTCTTGCATCCATTATACATCTTCTCATCCTTTCATCCACACACACATAGTCAATCATTGCCTTCCGTTCATTCATTCCCCGGTCCTCTCTTCTCACCACTCGCCATGTATACCTATGGATCATTTTGTGCCTGAAGAGGGTATTGGCTATCACCAACCCCCTCCCAGCACAAATGTCCACTAAAGCACTGCCATTCTCATCCACCTCTGCAGGCACACCCCACTCACCAACCACTCCATCCACCTTCTCATTCCCTACTTTTCCATTCATATCTCCAATCAGAAACACTCTCTCATTCCTTTCAAACTTTTCCAAGCAAGCTTCCACATTTGTCCAAAACTCTTCTCTCACTCTACTTACACGATCTTGCGTTGGAGCATACACGCACACAATTGCCCACATTTGTAGTCCTACTTTCACTCTTACCCACACAATCCTTGACCCAACTGATCCATACTCTCTTACATTCTCCTTCCACCTGTTGCTCACAACAATACACACTCCTTCTTTCGCCCTCTCATTCTCACCCACTCCCGCGCATATACCCCATCCATATTCCCATTCTCTCACACTCTCACCTCGCCATTTAGTTTCAGTTATTCCACATATATCCACTTTCGCACTCTCAAGCACCTGTACAATCTCTCTCTCTTTCACCTCATCATTCATACCCCTCACATTCCAGGTCGCAATCTTAATCTCGTCCTTTGTCCATTCCTTTGTCGTCAACTTTTGGTCAGTCCTGGTCCGAGGCTTCCTGTTTGTATTTTTAGTTAGTTGTTTTTACAGTATAATATTTTTCACCAAGTAGGTTCACACACGCCTCATTATCTCAAATCCTGTCAATTTTTTTTATTTAACTGTTGATAAAAAATCAGGATTTGGAGCAAAAACTTCCTGATGTTAATGGAAGTGTTTGCCTTTAGCTTAAAAACTTGCCTTGACAGACTTCTAGTTTGTATATTTATTTAACATGCAAATACAGTAATCCCTCAAATATCTGATGTAATAGAGCCAAAGGCATGTCCGGAAATTGGGTTTGTCCAGGAACTGGGAAAATACCACCTCGACAAGTACTTATGGACCCTAACTTGGCCTAACTCAGAAAACCACCCACATAACTCCCTACTGGACATGGATAGCACCTATTTAAGACCCTATTCACACAAATAAGGAATAGAAAGCATGAAATAAATGAAAAGGAACCAGAGAATGAGGATTTAGAGGTGAGTATGAAAAATATTTAGCAGTATCCAGGGTACCGTACTTACAACATGTCTGTGGCCATTGCAAGCAATAACCTGTCTCCTCTTGGACTCTGACGGCATGAAGGTGCACCTGAAGCCCGTACAGTAATCCAGTGTTGCACTGCACTTAATCCTTTGCACGCTTCATTCTAATTTCTTAAAGCTGCGCATTCTTTTCTTACTTGCGCTGCACTTGAAACTCACCAGTGTTGGACTCTGCACTTAAGCCTTTGCACTCTGAATTCTAATTTCTTAACACTGCACATTCTTTTCTTACTTGCTCTGCACTTGAAACTCACCAGTGTACAGTAGCACTCTGCACTTAAGCCTTTGCACTTTGAAATCAAATTTCTTAACAGTGCACATTCCGTTCATAACACTGCACAACACTGTAAATTCCCGTGTGGTCTAGTGGCAAGTTATTGCTGTTTATTCACTGTCAGAGTCCGTGAGTAGGTGTTGCAGGTGGCCAAGGGGCACGTCACTGGGACATGGTGATGGACTACCCACTGCAGACGACTCCAAAGATAGCCGCAAACTCATGTCTAGTGGCGATTCCACTGTGGCCGATGTGATGGGCTGTGGCTCGGAAGTGGAAGGCCTGTCTTGGGGAGACAGTGGTGTGGAGTCACGACTGGGCACGGCGGGGGTCATGGGTCTGAAGAAACTGTCAGTGGTTGACTGACGTAAGGAAAGGTGATTCTAGCAAGAGATGGTGTGCCGCCTAAAAGCGTGCACTTCCTCCACAAGTCCCAGGTGCCCCATCTCCCTGTCATAGTTTGGGTGTTCTAGGTAGTCAAGAACGAACTCAACGTGCTCCCGGAGTGTGCTCAGCTTGGGGATGGCTGGAGTAAGGGCATGCTGAGAAGAGTCCTCATCATCCTCACTGTCCTTATTGGAATTTTCAAGCTGGGTACTTGTACCTGAAACTGAAGATGCGATCTCGATATCAGACATGATCTGACACCCAGGACTGCCCTCGTTGTCATTCAACCATTCATGCACTTTGTCCACATCCACCTCGTCGCCAGCCGCACAAAGACGCACATGGAAGTCATCCATGTCAAAACTCAGAGAGTCATGCAACACATTGGCTCCGAGAAGCAGACGAGACCAACCACTTTCCAGAGTCTTGACGGAGACTTCCCTCCATGCACTGGCCCAGTTGTAGATGGCTGACTTGAGGTTGTAGCATCAAAGTTTTCCACAGTCCGCTGGCCTCGCGTGTCCCGTACCTCCCTGCACTCGTCCTTGTCCTCGAGAACAACCATTACCTTGTCCAGGAACTTCCGACGGTACAGCCTCTTCATTACCACGATCATTCCTTGGTCTATTGGCTGGATGAGAGCAGTCATATTAGGTGGCAAAAACAAACACTTAATGCGGCCATTCTCAGCCACCAACTCCTTGTCAGACGGATGCGCAGGTGCATTGTCCAAGAGAAGGATAGCCTTTACCCGGTCGCGTGGGATTCCCAGTGTGTTCGTCTGATAATGGATGACCTCCTTGACGAAGTGCTGGTGAAACCAGTCTTTGAAGATCTTGGCTGTGAACCAAGCCATCACAGAATGGTACCACATGACAGGAAGGACATCCATCACCCCGCGAAGGCACCGAGGCTGCTTTGCACGGCCAACAATAATGGCCCTGAGCTGGTGCACGCCATTAGCACTGGTGCAACACAAAGCAGATATCCGTTGCTTGGAGAGCTTGCGACCGGGTACATGCTTCTCCGTCTTCTCTGCTAGAGTGTTCGTTGGCAGCGAGCGATAGAATAGACCAGTTCTGTCACCGTTGTAGACTTGACCGTCAGTGAGGCCCTCCCTGTCGATCAAGCCCTTCACCTTCTGCCGAAACTCCTCTACTCCCTCCTCGTTGGCGTCCAGAGCTTTGCCATGGGCATTTCGGTTGGTAAATCCTCGCCGTAAATTGAAAGCGAAGAGCCAACCCTCGGATGCCTTGAAGTCTGGGGTGTCATGTAACCTTGCGAACTTCTCACGAGCAGCCTTCAACTCCGTACCATGCACCAGCAGCACATTGTTCGTTTCGTTCCGTTTCGTTTTTGTTGACAATACCAAATAAGCGTGGAGTGGTCGATTTCTGCAAACCTGGGAGGATACATAACCTTAATCTGCATGTTCCCTTTGGTCTTCAATGCAAGGTCAGCCATGTACTGGGTGAGTCTGTCCTGGGATTTCTTGATATCAAACAAGGTAGAGCAGGCCAGGTTGAATTCTTGGAGGATGAGGGACGTCGACCATCCTGCATCCACCTTGTCCAAAGTAACACCTCGATATAACGGACTTCAATAGACCAAAATTTGCTTTTATCAGACTCGAGAAGCTACCGGACTAAACTCCTATATATCGGAAAAAGTCCGATAAAGCCAGAAAGCAGTCCGGACTGCCTGACCACTACAGCTATGTTCACCACAATAAGACAAGTAAAAGACATGTTTTTCAGTGCACAGTACAGTATTATTATACCAACTGATTAATATAGTGAAGGTATAACACAGTACAATACTGCATTGGTGGTGAAAACCACTGATGCAATCCGGACTAATGTCTGATATATCGGAAAAAGTCCAGATTAGCAGGGGTAAGTCCGGATGTCGCTTTTATCGGAATTTCGCATTTTTCGGACTGGCTTGGGCCCCAATTAGTCCGTTATAGTGAGGTCTTACTGTATATCCCTCTTCTTCTCCAGAGTCAGAACCACTCGTTTCCTCTTCTCGAGTGGAGGGGCCATCGTCACACACACGAGTAAAAGGCAGCAGAGGAACAACAAGGCCTACAGTAGGTAGGGCACCACCACAAAAGCGAGTACGTGGGCGGCCATGGCGATGAGAGTGCACTCACAACAATGGGTAGGCGGGAAATGGGGAGGAGGCAGCGTCACCCTGCTGGACATCAGCAGAACTATGTGACAAAACACAGCTGTTCAGTGCCTTGTGCCTAGTTCAAAATAGGTTGAATAAATGTCACTTTTTTTTTTTTTTTTTGCTTTTTTACATTTTCGGCCATTTTGGGGTTCCGAAGGCCCGGGCTCATATGTCCTGGAATTGGGGTGACCAGAAATTGGGCGTCCAGGTATTACGGGGATTACTGTACATTTATCTGCACTGTAAATCAATATTTATGCAAAATAAGTCTGCCAAGGTGTGTTGGCTATCAAATGGGGAAATACTGTAATCCCTCAATTATCTGGACACTTAGTATCCAGATGTGTTCATTATCCAGACAGTGGACCTTGTCTCTATTAACCCTTTCACACCTATGCCGCAGGGCGTCACGTAGCCCGCCCATCCCTCCCTCCTGACCATAAACATGCATAAAGAGCACTTAACAGAAAACACTTATTTTGTCTTCAGTAAAGTGTCATATGTTCCCTTTCTTTATAAATACAATATATATAACATATATATTCAATACATGGACACATCTTACTTACTGTAAGTCGGGGGGTACAGTGGAAGGATTCACAGCCCAGTACACATCATCCCTCTCATTCACCCATGAATACAAATTTGACATCACTTCGCAATCGAGAAAATGACTAAAAGTAGCCCCTGGGGTAGCAGAAGTAGGGGGCATCATATCCTGGGCAGCACCGTCACTGAAGGCAGGAATGGCATCTGGCCGTTGGTCTGCAAAAATGGCCACCAGAAACCTCCACCCACACTCCTCAATCGGGTCATCTTCCCTCCATAATTCATTATCACTTAGTAATAACTCACTGTCAGTACTAGCATCCTCACTGGACTCCCCTGGCACATAGGATGCATCAGCATATTTGTCACTACTGTCTGACATGGCTGTGTATTCATAAAAACAATCACAGAAAAAAATCACAATAAATTCCCAAAATGGCAGCGCACAGACACGACTATTGATGTAATCCTACCTCCTCAAGTGCAAAACACACACCGAGAGCCAAGTACAAAGTAGGAGCCAATAAAACTCTATGGTAAGCAGTGACACTTCAGATGACATCATTTGTTTGAGCTGTCATTGATTGGTGGGACGAGCTTTTTTTTTTTCCAGTGAGGTATACCAGGCTCAGAGAATGCAATTAGGCCAATAACCCACATCCCTATACATACAGATGTTATGGGACGTAAAAGGCTACGTGATGGGTGGCATTACTGAGCACTTTGCGAAGGTAAACACACACGTCACGGGCGTGAAGGGGTTAAACCATTGTCTGAATTCAATTGCTATTATCCGGACGTAAAAGTGCTTAAGAACTTCGGCCGGCTAGCCTACATGTCCAAACATGTGGTATTGTGGCCACTGGGCTCGAGCCTTGAGTGGGAAGTAGTCCGTAACCTACAACCAGAGCTAAAATGTCAGTCTGCTCCTGTACTGAATGGTCAAAGTCGCGCGTTTATCCGTTCACTCCATATGAACCTCCAGCACCCAAGTATTAGGACTGTAATCCGCAGCAGTGTTAAGACGTTCGAATGCATCCCCACCGAATGTCCAGTATCGCACAGCCACCGGGCTAAGTTTTTCCTAACTGCCACTGAGATTGTAACAAAGACTGCAAGCCATGAGTACATGTTCGATGGCAGCGGCCGTCCGCCTCTCTACCGAATGTTGAATGTCGTGTGGCTACCAGGCTAAGTCTTTTCCAACCACCACCACCATCGAACACAAACCACAGGCATGTGTCCGCCTCTCTATCGAATGCTGAATGTCGCGAGGCCACCAGGAGACACACAAACAGAGAGAGAGAGAGAGAGAGAGAGAGAGAGAGAGAGAGAGAGAGAGATTCCTCCCCATGATATGAGTACAATATCAGTACAATAATCTCTGTACAGTACTGTATGTGTGTATGTACTGTACAGTACACTTCCATTAGGTATGGGTATTCGTTTCGATACCACAGTCAGTCACCTTAGCTAAGCAGCCCTAATGGGATGGGTTTGGTTTGGTTAGGTTAGGTAATTTTGCCTGGGAAACACAATGCGCATATTTTCAAGAAAATCCTATGGATATTTCTGAAAGGACAAGGCGAGCACTATTTCTGGCTGAGGGGTACCAGTGGCCACCAAGTGTGTAACACTGACCACAAGCCATGGGTAAATGTACGGTACAAGCACCCGTCTGTCTCTACACCGAATGGTGGGAGTCCCCCGGCCTCCGGGATTAGTGAAACCTCCCACCACTTGCGTCTGTCCGCTTCCCTACCAAATGGTCAGAATCGCCTGGCAGGCTACATTAGCCATACACTGCCTGAGGTGGTGATGTACTGGTCATCCGCTGTTGCTGGCAAACGGAAGTGAACCTTATATGCAGGTGTCTATCTGCTGTGTTTTGCTTCCTCTGTGCTCAGTGCAATCGTTGTGTGTGATACGGAAGCGCAGTACTGCTTGCCAGCTAACACAAGCCCGTACCTCAGTTCCCGCCTCTGTTTCGCCGCAGCGACATGTTTGCAGTGATGGCTTTCAATCTGGTTGCTTTTGTGGTGGTACCCTACCTTCTTCAGGTTGTGGCCCTTCTATGTCATATTCTCTTGTGTATGGTGATGGCCCCACCACTACCTGAGAAGCAGAAGAGGAAGGTTCTGACTCGAGAACAAACGCGAGATATTGGGCAAGGTTAACGCGCGCTGGACCACAAGACGCATTCTTCACAAATATAATCTAGCCCGTTCAACACTGTTTGATATCAAGAAGTCACGCGACAAGCTTACGCAGTATGGACAGGACTTCGGCAAAAGCACATGCAGAGGAGACAGGAAGGTAATGGCCCAGGCCTGGCATGCCATTATCGACCAGTCGACAATGATGTGGTTTTGCCAGGACCGTGGTGCCGGTGTGCTAATGCGTAGGACCGAGGTGAAGTTTACACACCTGCACAACGTGCAAGACTTCACGGCGTCCAAGGGATGGCTCTTTTGCTTTAAACTTCGCCATGGACTTACTGGCCGTAAGGCACACGGTGAGGCCTTGGACGCGGCAGCGGAGGAAGTAGACCCATTTCGCCAGAAAAAGCAGTGCCCAATCAAGGACAAGGGCCTTGTCCTTGGTCAAGTCCATAACGCTGGTGAAAGTGGTCTGTTCTACCGCTCCTTGCCCACCAATACCCTGGCTGCGGAAAGGAAGAAGACTGTGCCTGGTCAGAAGTTGTCAAAACAACATGCCTCTGTTTTGTGCTGAGTCAGTGCAAATGGGATGCACCACCTCAAACCCATAGTTGTTGGGTGTGCAAAACAACCACGTTGTCTCCGTGGGTTGATGGATAGCCTGCCTGTTATGTGGTGCTATTCTGTGAAGGTCTGGTTTACCACTATGATCTTTAGAGACTGGTTCCACAGACATTTCAACAAGGAGGTTATCCATTATCAAACAGAGATCCTTGATACTGCTCATGACCAGGTGAAGGCATTCCTGTTTCTGGACAATGCCCCCGCACATCAGTATGAAAAGGATTTGGTTGCTCATGACAGGCAGATTAGGTGCACGTTTCTGCCACCTAATACGACTGCTCTGATTCAACCAATGGACTAGGGTGTTATCGGGGCTGCGAAGAGACTGTACCGCCAGAGGTTTCTGAACGAAATGATGGTGATACTGGAGGATGAGGATGCTGTTGAGGACACACATGGGGAGCAGACCTTGCAGAATCTTCAGTGATACGACCTGAAGTCTGCAGTGTTCAACTACGCAAACAAGTGGAACGAAGTCTCTGTGAAAACCCTCAAAATCAGTTGGTCTCGTCTACTGCAGGGAATCGAAGTCGAGCACGAGTCTGAGGGGTTTGACGTGGATGATTTGCACAGCTGCATTTGAACAGCAAGAGAGCAGGTGGACGTCGACGACGTGAGGGATTGGCTGGACGACGATGGCAGCGATCCTAGTTATCAGACCATGTCTGATGAGGAGATTGCCCCTGCGGGTATGGAAGAGGACAGCGAGACCAACGAGGACAAGGATGAGAACCATGACTCACAGCCCTCCGCAACTCCTTCAATCCCTCATCTCAGTGTCTTCCGTGGTTACCTGGTGCTGGAGTATGATGAGCACTGGCACTGTGACAGGGAGTTGGTGCCACTCAGCCTGGCGATGGAGCTGCAGGGAGTCTGTGATGCTGTCATCCTCCAGCAGAATCGTCTGTCCTTTGTCAGACCAGAATCGACGCCTTCTTCAAGCCTGCGACCCCCATAAGTTCCAGCCCATTCTCACCACCACCACCCCGTTTCCCGCCTTCACCATCGGACCCGCAACTGAGCACATCGACAGCTCATGAGTCTCTGTTGGATGTAAGTTTGCGGGTGTCTTTGGAGTCTGCTGAGGTGGGTAGGCCACCATCACCACATCATACGTCACCGCTCATTGCCCAGCTCCAGCAGGTTCAGGAAGAGGAGGAGTTTTGGGGCATTTGCTAGGAGCAAATGTTTGCCACTAGACCACATGGGACACCTCTACACCTGCTGGAGGTGCGCAGGTTAAGAAGGTTGTTTGCGGTGCACTGGGTGGTAAGTACCCCAACTGAATGTTTTTTGGCAGGTAACTTTAGGTTTCTTTCATAGGTTCCATGGTGTAAAAATTTATTTAGGATATTTCCATGCATGTTTTGATGTCACAATACAGTAGGCGCGGAAAGTGTTGACGCCATCTTAAAAAAAGAAAACATTCTTGTGGTTAGCAAGGAGAAACAAATAAATTAACACTCACCATTGAATTTAGTATTTACTGGCATTCCCCTTCACCTTTATTATCTTCTTAAGGCGTCTGGGGAGACTGATGGCGTAGTTTTGCAGAACAGA
>JAGKTI010038846.1:0-10655 GCA_018397915.1 Birgus latro | reverse complement strand
TTGACACACCAGCCTCAAGGGCAGTGGGCAAGTCTCCCTCAGGAATCGCCGTCACCTACACCCCTACGAGGAGACAGGGGAACAGACACCCACCATGCACATTGAGGGCGGTCCCCGGTGGGAGGACGACTGCAGGGGGGAGGCCCCTCAGTCTCTCCCTCCCCTAGAGAGACCATAGCATGCCCCAAGACACCTAGAAAACTATGTACCATGACACTGCAGTGTTTTGTAATGTGTATAACTTTGTTGCACTTGTATCATACCAGAGCAATGGTTGCTCCAGTGAATGTAATTGGATTACTTATTGTTGTAGCAATTATGCCATTCTGAGGTCAGCATGTATGTAACACGTAAATTCTGCCGGTAGTGTGTCATGTAACACCTAGTCTTAAGTTATGATGAGTGTCAGTATCTGCCCATCGTTTTGTCATTGCAGTGACCTCCCTCCTCCTTGACCAATTTGCTTTGTATTAATACTGCAGGAAGTGGAGAATTCACTACAATGGAGAGGAGGTGGAGTTTGTGCTTTCGCAAGAACTCTTCCTGCCAAGAGGGGCGCGCCACCAGCCCACACCTTGGGCATGACGGGCAGTTGGACTCAGGCCGCCCTAGAGAGAGGGCATGCCCTTGCATGTACTCATCAGAATAAATCTCAAGCTGGCTTTGCTGTTTCCATCTCCCTCCTGGTTCTCACCTCAACATGTGTAAAAATGAGATTTTCCTCTTTGTATCAGGTAGGCTAATTCTGAAGCATATAAATATCTGGGACGAGTTGCCATATCGCTTGACACCAGCAGTGTTTACTTATTTTGCCTGTAGTTTTTACCTCTGATGGAGTATTGGTTGAATGTAAAGATTGGTGTTCTTGATATCCATAACTGTGGACAAGGGGTTTTCACTGGGATATTATCTAGGCTTACCTCCGTATGTGGATGTGGGCCAAATAAAACTTGCCAAGCAAAGCCGACGACACTCATTCGTGGACCAGCCTGCTCTCTTCACCTTAATATCCCATAATTTCCTTCTCGGTGGATCACAAGAGAGTCGGAAGAGTCGCATAGAAGGTCTATCATTGTTACTGGACCCAAATGCAGCACAATTCATATGGGCAAAAGGCACAAGTAAACGAATGCAGCACCCCCCATTTTGAAGCTATCAACATTTTGGTTTGTCTCCATTATAATTAAGTGATAATCTTGGTGTTTACAAGTGTACAGATGAGGATTAAAACGGATATCTTCAACCACTCAAATTAACAAAATGTACTCCAATTAAAGCATTATTGTATTCAACAACCAATCATATATCCCAGCAAGTGACAAGATGTATTTAGCAGGTGGAAATACTAGCTGTCTAGTCGCTCTTTCTATACGGTCTCTAGTTACCAATGCAATCATCTTCAAGCACAGCACTTACTCTAAGCCAATCACAGCACCTCCCTACCACACCAACCAGGAAAGGCATGCCCCGCTGCCTGGTTCATGTCTCCTCTCTGTTGACTGCGTGTGGTTCCGGTGTGGTGTATGAGGAATTTTTGTGTGTGTGTGTGTGTGTGTGTGTGTGTGTGTTTCCTCCGCCTGTCCAGTTTTACCAAGGCCGATCATAACCCTCCTAAGTCTACACTTCTTTGAGGAGGAGGAAGAAGAAGAAGAAGAAGTCAACATTAACTTACATCTAGAAGTTAGATGTAATAAGAAGGAGCCCCTCCCCCCCTCCCCCATCCATTCAAGCAATGTCGTCAGTCACAGTCAGGTAAGAATCATACAACAGTGTGAGTCAGTTGTGGTGTTCTGCCTCTGCTGACAGTTTGCTTTCTGTGCTAAATCTGGTTTGTCTACAGTTTCCTAGTGGACACCAGAGTGGTGTCTGAGCCACCTGTGGGTCCGGCGGGCGTGTTATAACCAAAATACATGGACTCCTCCTCTGTCAGCCTCAAGAGGACCCATAACTCTTCTTCCGGGGTTGGTGGTGAACCCAAGTAGGTAAAGGGGCTCTGTTTACCTTTCTCCTACTTCGTCAAGTGAGCCCCAAGGGGATGTTTTTGTAGTTTTCCATATCCAGTAGACTTCTGGGTCCAGGGGTTTTTACTGCCCTCCCCAAGATCACTGAGTATTTGGTCGCTAGCATCCTTTGCTAAGTGGCACCGTGCTGATAAAACTTTCATCAAGGGAAATGGTATGACCTTGGGGGTACAGATCCAGGAGACAGACCTGTCTAAGATAAACTCCCCCATGGAACACCTAGGTGAACTTGGCCCCTGGAAGGTGAAGTGTGGAAGGTTATGGGAATGGGAGGTGGGTACTGGCACTTACACCTTTGGTACTATAGGCCCTATTGCCTGCAACTGTTTGGTGGCTGACCCCATCATGGAAATCAACATCCTGCAGCACAACCACGATCGACCCCTGGAGTCATGTTGTCTGGAGGAGGTGTTTGGCTCCCAGCCAAGTTTCCTGCACCAGGTGAGCCTAAGGATACTACAACACTTTGGCTTCGGTTTGCAGGCCCCTTACCATCGCGCAAGGTTTAACGTGAAGTGTCTTTCCGGGTAAGTCCATATACTTTTCCCGTCTATCGTTATTTTTGGTGTCACGCATTCGGTCATGTTCTGCCACGTAAATCTGGTTTTCGTTGCTCTATGTGAAGTGGTAACCACAAATTTCGGTATGAGGATGGTACTACCCGTGTTTTGGACCCACAATGCTACTTGTGTGGTGGTGCCCATAGGCCAGTTTCGCACGTGCGTCCGGTCTATCGAATGGCCTTGAATGTCGACCGTGATGGCAGGATCTCTTCAACACCCATGGCAGACATCAAAAAGATCTTGCATGCCCTTCTGGCCATCCACCAGCAGGATCATTCTGTTTCTGGCAGTGTTGCGTCCACTGGCTCCTCCGGCAAATGCCCTTCAAGACGGCTTCTGAGCCCCTTTGTGTGGCCCTACCCAGGGTAGTTCCTCTTCTTTAGGATTAGGGTTGACTCGTCCCTCAGTGGGGATGCCCCTTATGAACTGATTTGGTGCCTTGGAAGAACAAGGTGATGAGATTGCAACGATGGACTTGGGGACCTGGGGTTCAAAACTCTCGCCAACAACTGAGGTTGATATGCCTGCCCAGAGATTGTCATACTCAACGATTGTCCACTCGCCCCCGAAGTTGAGGCGCCCTCACGTGCCTGAATGTCACTGTCCCCATCCATGACTCCCAGCGGACAGGACCCTGATGGATGAGATCTTGCCGGCTCCACTCCCCTCCCGAGGTCAGCAACAGGAACAGGCCCCTTACCGTGCCCACGCAACCGGCGCACTGCCAGCCAGACCCCAGCAACCTCCATCACCACCTCCTTCCCTCGGTAGCCAATTACGACATCTCCCTGCTATGGATCTTGCTGCCCTTCTGCAAATCAGCATCGATGCCATCTCTGCTTACCTTCAGGGAATGTCACCCAAGGACATCTGTGAGCAACTCATGCCCAGGTTATTCTCCCTCACACCATCTTCTTAGACTCCACACTTAAGCCTTTTTCCATAGTAGTGTGGAATGCTAATTCTATACTAAGATAAACCCACGAATTCAAGATGTCTGTGGATGAACTTCTCCCATCAGTTATTTGGGGTGAGTGAAACATGGTTACAATCACATCTTCATTTTAGCCTTAGGGGATACACTGTCATTAGACAGGATAGGCCAGCTTAACAGTTGGCCTTACTGGTAAGGGAAGGTATTCACTGTAGGCCTTTTCCCCCTCACTGCTTGTCACAATGGGGTTTTGGAGACCTTGGGTGCACAGGTAGAGCTGCAGAGATGTCGGGTTTCCTTACTACTTTTATACAACTCCTGTTGCACTCTCACAGTCACCGAATTAACTCATTACCTTGACTAGCTCCCTTCACCAGGACTGGTCTTTGGTGACTTCAATGCCCGTCACTCAATGTGGAAACCCGACCTCCCTTGTAGCTCTGTCAATGCCTCTGGTTCTTCCCTATTCTCTTATCTGCTGCAGTCGGATAGATACACCCTTCTCTCCCTGGTGGGCCTCAAGACCCGTTATGATCCACACACAGGAGTGGGTTCAGCTTTAGACCTGTGTATTGAGGATGCTCACTTTTATGGGGCGGAGTTTACTGTGGGACCCTTTATGGGTTGTGATCATCTCCCGCTAATAATCTGCTTCCCTGATGTGTCTGTTTCCGACTCGGTTCCCGTGAGCACGTGATGGCGTCTGTGGGACAGTGGATTTTTTTTTTTTTTTTCGTTTTTGAAGGCTGCAACATGCTTGCATGCGTCGGCCTTTTTGGATTGGAGCGTGTAGCATTTTATGACCGGATGCCCTTCCTGATGTCTACCAATGACCCTTGGGTGGATTCGATCCTCCGACCCTATGGCCAGAGCGGAGCGCTCTAACCCACTGAGCCACGGCTGCTACAAATGTAGCAGCCGTGGATGTACAAAGTGGATGTACAAAGTACAAAGTTTGGATGTACAAAGTTTTCCATGGCCTTGATGGACTCTTCATCAGTGCTCCACTCTCCCTTAAATATCGCTGCGTGTGCTTTCTTGGATTAGCTGACAGCGACAGGCAGAGATGTGTTTTTGCTAGTCACGTCCCGTCGGGTGCCGCAGTGTGGTGTCCCTTGGTGGACTGAGGAGTGTTATCGGGTGGTGTCAGCAAAGTGCTGGGCTTGGTGCACGTGGCAGGCCTGCTTGTCTAAGGGCAATAGGGTTTGATATTATCGGTTAAACGCAGAATGCATTCATACTGTCACGGCTGCAAAACGGAAGGCTTGGGCAACTTATGTAGCGTCTCTGTTATTCTCCACCTCCTCCACTCGTGCCTGGTGATTTTTGCGAGCCATGAAGGGTAAGTTATCCTCCTTCTCATATCCCTAACCCTAGATGGTGTAGATCTACTGTACTCACTACAGCGGGGAAGGCTGATGCACTTGCATGCCATTACAGCATGTCTCTTAGAATCCCTGCTCCCCTCCCTGACTTGCCCTGGGTCATGCATATGGTTGAGGTAGCTGAAGCAGAAAACCCCCCCACAGAGTTGTCGTCCCCTATCACTCCCCATGAGTTGTCAGTTGCAATGCATGCTCTGCCCCCCTGCAAAGCTGCTGGGCCGGATACTATACCATATGAATTCCTGACCCACCTTCCCCTTGTGGCACATGACCTCCTCCTGAAGTTGTTAAACGATAGCTGGCAATTGGGCGTCTTTCCCACGGCATGGAAGCATGACTCCATTCTCCCATTTTCCAAAGCCAGCGAAAGATGTCATCCTGCTTAGTAGCTATAGGTTGACAGCACTTCTCTTGTGTCTCAGAAAACTCATGGAATGAGTAGTAGGGAATAGGTTTCATTGGTGGGTCGAGAGTAAGGGTTGTCTCCTGGAAAAGCAGTGTGGCTTCCGGCCAGGACGCAGCACTCTGGATGTCCTTCATCAACTTTAGCATTCCATCCAAGTCACATATAGAAATAACGAAGTCATGCTGGTCCTTTTTATTGACCTGGCTGGGGAATTCGACTCTGCTTTGCACAAGGGGATCCTCTATAATTTATCGAGAGTAGGGATAGTTGGGACGCCTCTGACTTTGTTCTACAATTTCCTCTCTGGTAGAACCTTCTCTGTATCTCTTGGGGGGATAACATCTGCTTCGTTTCCGGTCCATAGGGGAATACCTCAGGGGCCGGTCTTCGAGTCCCTTCTTCTTTAACATGTTGTTGTCTACACTTCCTTGTCCTCCAGGCACCTCCCTTCTAGTATATGTGGATGACCTAACCCTCCTTAGCTCAGCACCCATTCTGTTGGAGGCACAAGACTGTCTCCAGTCAGGGATTAACACCCTACTAACTTGGTTTGTGGAATGGGGTTTCAGGGTTAATGCAGACAAGTGTGTTCTAATGTTTTTTACCTTTCGATGTGCACTACCCTCTCTGCCCATTATTCATATTTATAACACCCCAGTCCCTCTCCGGCATCACCATACTTAACTGGGGCTCCAACATGATGGCCCAAATTTAACTTGGAAGGCACATATTGATTATGGGTCTCCGTATGAAACACCTTTCTCTCATGAAACGCTTAACAGGCTTCTGATGGGATGCCTCCCAGGAAGTCCTATTGAAGTTTTACTGATTGTATTTCAGGAGCAAACTGGATTATGGCTGTACCATATATGGATCTGCCTTCCCCTCCCTTTTATGTAAGCTTGATGTGATTCAAAGTTCTGCTCTCCGGACAGCACTTGGAGCACTCTGCTCCTCGCCGGCTGCTGCAATGCATGCAGAGGCAAATGCGTTACCCCTGGAGTGATGGCAAGTGTTCCAAGATTGTTCATTCTTATACAGAAGTCTCTTCTTTTCCCCTTCCCATCTTGGCTATATGCCCATCCTAGTATCTCCTATGATGACCCATCCTGGCCTCTACGTTTCCATGTTCCATTCCTCGTCCATGCTTTGCAATCCTTTTATTGACTGTCCTTGCCTCTGCCTTATCCTTTCCCTATGTCTACTGTCTCTCCAGTCCCCCTTTGGTTCCCTCTCCCCTCCTTTTTTCATTTACACCTCCATGCCCCGTTACTACGTCCATCAACTGTCCCAGTGCCCTACCCCTCTTTGATGAATTAATGTCCCTCCGTTATGCTAACTCTTTTCAGATTTTTACAGATGGCTCTCATGTCCCCTTCCCTCCCTCCATGATGGCAGCAATCTTTGTCCCTTCCCTTTCCCTTTCCCTGTGCAGAACATGGAAACTAGACGGGCTTCACCCTATTCTTGCTGCCGAGCTTTCTGTCATCCTGGGTGCCTTGGAGTTTGTCAGAGATTCACTTCCCCCTCGGAGAGTCGCCATTTTTTCCAATTCCCAGTCTTCCCTAGCCCTTTCGTGCTCCACGTGCCCGTCCTCTTATCATAAACTTGTTTTCGACTGTACTCTGTTCTTCTTTTTCTCCATGCTCGAGGTTTTACAGTACATTTTTAGTGGGTCCCTTTTTCACACTGGCATCCATGGCAATACCATAGTTGATGCTGCACCCACACTGGGACATGACATAACAGACATTGAACCCTATCCTCCTGACTTTTCCTCTTTCTCATCACACATCTTTTGCACCCTCTTCAACTTATGGAACGCTACCATCCCTGACTTACTTCGCAACACAAGCCTCTCTGCATATCACTCATCATCTCCCCCACAACCTTGGGCTCGCTCCTCCAGCCGAGACCTGGACGCTGCATTGGTTCGATTACGGCTTGGCCACACTGCCCTCAATGCACATCTGCACAGGATAGGCCTCTCCCCTACTCCTTCGTGCCCATGGTGTGGTGACATGGACAAGACCATCCTCCACTTCATCCTTTGGTGTCTGAGGTTTTTCTCTGCCACAACCTTCCTCCGTTCAGCTTTGATCGCCTGCGGTGTTCGTGACTTCATGCTCCCTATTCTACTAGTTGATGTTGGGCTACCGGAGAACCTCAAAGCCAAGGTGCTATGCCTCATGAAGCAGTTCCTCCACATCACAGGTCAAATTTATTGCCTGTAATCCCCGCTGGTGAGATGAGCCTCCCCTGCTTTCTTCAAGATACCGTTTGATCACCAGTGCATAGTCATCCCTGCAAGGCCCCACTTCCCAGTGTATCATTTCCACTGGGGGAGGGTTAAATGCTTCACTACCCTTCAACCTAAGAAGAAGACGATACAATATCATTCATTTCCATTAAATGCTTTACTAATTTCTTTTCCTGGTTGTTAGAGTTCGCTGGTGACCAGTTTGATGTCAGTATGGGGGTTAGGGGGGGCAACTTTTCCAAAATTGCAGACTCATAAGTAATTTTTTCCATTAAATTAGTTATTTATAAATCGCAAAATTCTCAAATCACGGCATGTGCCCAGTCCCATAAGATCACAATTTAGGAGATTCCACTGTAATTGGATCTGTGAGGCTGACTGAAACAAAACTGCTTGTCTGAAAACATCTGTAGAGGGCACCTTCACAAAGGCACAAATAAGGACACCTGTAATATTAACAGTCCAGCTTCAAAAAGCTGTAGTTCCAGTGACCATGGGATGCTGTTATTAAATTCCTGTACATTTTTAAATAACTATGCATAGAATTCAGCTATAACAAAAACAATCTGACATCCAATTACTATACCACCAATACCAAAATACCTTGCCAGTAACCAAACCAACAAAGATATCTATGAAATATGATATATTGGTATCATAAAAAGCCAGTTTCATTTTATGTCTTTCAGGCCACAGGTAACCAAAGCTAAGCAGCTGAAGTCTAAATGTAATGGCTGGAACCTGACTTACAACCCTGGCAGCATTTATATATTACAAAACCATCAATAATTTCTGGGAGAATCAAAGCCATGTATGCCAGGCAAGATCATCACTCCAACTAATGTATTCTGCCACCAGATCAACAGGCAGGCTACATTACATTAAAATGCAATGGTCTACTATAACACCTAAAAAGAACATACTGATAACTTGTTTTCACTGACCTCCCCATTATCAATCACACATGTTGACCTTTAACTAGAACTAATCTTCTTTTACAGATACCATAAATAATGATAATTATAATGACAATCTTACACACTGTCCCAAATTCATTCACCAAACCTTGCAACTCTCATTCATCTTCACTCAACAATACTGTATCATCAGCAAACAGTAAACAAAAGTAAAGTTATGGAGTTTGAGAGGAATGAAGTCACAGAATGCACAGTGAGGTTGGATGGCGGCAATATGGAGAATGTGAATGCATTCAAGTAGTTGGGTAGTGTGATGTGTAAGGATGGAAGTTTTGGGGATGAAGTGCTTGAAAGGGTACAGCAGGGAAGGAAGGTTGTTGGTTCACTGAAGGTGGTGATGAGAAATAGGGAGGTGAGTATGGAAGTTAAGAAGTCACTGCATGATAGTATTGTGATCCCTACCCTGACGTATGGAAGCAGGGTATGGACCTTGCTAGAGGGGAACAAGTCAAAAGTGAGAGCAGTGGAAATGAGTTACATGAGAGGAGCATGTGGAGTGACATGGAGGGATAGGTTGACGAAGGAAGAAGTGAAAGAACGTTGTGGGGTGGATGTGGATGTTTTCGTTTTCGTTTTCGTTTTTGAAGGCTCCAACATGCTTGCATGTGTCGGCCTTGGTCACCTAATGGCGGCTCTCCACGCTGCTTGATCTCTGGCAGCCTCCCTATTCAGTCCCTTAACCCTTAAGTCACATTTAATGACCTCGTCCCATGTCTTTCTCGGTCTACCCCTCCCAACCCCTCCCCCAATATTAACACTTCTCACCCTCTGCACCCAATTATCATCCCCCATCCTCTCCACATGTCCAAACCACCTCAGCCTACCTCTCCTCATCACAACACCAATACACTCCAGTCCCATCCTACCTCTCAACTCTTCTATCGTAAACCCAGCCCCCCCAGGCCTTGCACGCAGACGCACTGCACATCCACCTAATCATTGTCATTTCTGTACGTTTAAACCTGCGAATATCCTCTTCCTTTACTGTCCAGGTCTCACTACCATACAGCATCACACTCCTAACACATGCTGCATACAAAGACCCCTTAGCACGTAAGGAGAGTCCTCTCAATGTCAGGAGAGGCAACAGCTCCCTGAACTTCTTCCAACCACTTCTCACTCTAGCAACCGAGATTACTCCAGCCCCACCTCCGGCACATAACATGTCTCCCAGATAACAAAACTCCTCCACACACTCAAGAGACTCACCTGCAAATTCAACCCTCTCACGCCTAATAATCTCCACCTGCTCTCCCCTACACACTGCACACATGAAATCAGCATTATCTCGCAGTCTACCTCTAATACCACTACATCTCTTGTGCACCCATCTATCACAAACACTGCACAAGATGGAATTACTTCCCACACCCATGTGGCAAACTGCACATGGCCACTCTCCCTCTCCTCTGATTGTACCGCCACCAACCCTAGATATCATCACTTTTGTTTTATCTGCATTTACCCTTAAGCCCTTGTACCCCATACCATCTCTCCACTTCTTAAATCTTTCCTCAGCCTCCCCTTCATTCTCAGCAAATCAACACCAAATCATCAGCATACAATATCTCCCATGGGAGTCCATCTCTGAAGTCACGTGAGAGGGCTTCGAGCACCATGATAAACAACAAGGGACTCAAAACTGACCCCTGATGCACACCAACATTCACGGGAAACTCATCACTCAAAACTCCATTCACTCTTACCTGGGTGCGAGCACCCACGTACATGGCCATAACCACCCTAACCAGCCACTCTTCCAACCCCAGCTTTCTCATTGCCCACTTCACCACCTCTCTAGGGACTCTGTCAAAGGCCTTTTCCAAATCAACAAAAACAAAATACAATTCCCTTTTCTTTCCAATATATTTTTCCTGAAGCTGTCGAACAATGAATATGGATGGCATCAGTGGTCCCCCTGCCTGGCATAAACCCGAACTGCATCTCATTGATATTCACTCTTTCTCTAATCATACCTTCTAGAACTCTCTCCATTACTTTCATTATCTGATCTAAGAGCTTTATACCTCTGTAATTTCCCCTTTCCAGGGCATCACCCTTCCCTTTGTACACATTTACAATTACACTCTTCAGCCAATCATCTGGGAC
>JAGKTI010038845.1:0-10656 GCA_018397915.1 Birgus latro | reverse complement strand
CAACAACAACAACAACAACAACAACAACAACAACAACAACAACAACAACAGGTATTCTAAAGAATTAAACTAATAATGAGAAGCTGTGAACATGTACATGAGACTTGTACAGCAGCTGATCAAGCCAGGATGGAGTACATCATACCTATGCAGGATGAAATAAACAAAACAGGCAAGAAAAGATGCAATCTATATGTGTGAACTATACTGCTGCAATCCCTGGGGAAAAAAAAAAAAAATTCTCAGTCCTTCAGTCTTAACCTAACAAACAGTCAAGCTTCACCCACCCTAACATAAGTCTATCAACATACACACACCCTTTCCAGTCCATCATTCTAATACAACATTCAATCGCTAATTTCAGTGCATCATATACACAACTTGTTAGCTCTGGAACTGACTTAAACTAAAAACCAGTCTAACTTAATCTAACCAAATCTAACTTATCGAGCAACAAACTCTCACCTGTTTTCTGCCCAATTTTCTCCAACAACAGTCAAACAACATTAAGTCTATGTATGCACCTGGTCAGCTCTGAAACTCTTCCTCAGTCTATCATCATCTAGACCTCTTTTCCCACTGCCTGTGATCTTCAGTCTTTTAAATGCAATGTCTGGACGTCTCATTCATAATGACAACCCTGAATTTGGCATTTTTTCTTGTTCAATTTCATTTGAAAATAATCAAGTTTTGGAGGCTCCATGTTTTAGGTTCCTTTTTTAAATGAAAAATGTCTGATTACATAGATAAAAAGGTAATTTATGGGGTATGCATATAACATTCCTAGATTATTTGGTGAATTAGCTAATATTTTCCTAACACTGGAATACAACTATGCATTTGTCCAAATCCCTTATGATTCTGAAATTATATTACAATATTACTATTATTATTATTCCAGGAAACCATTTAGTAAGCTGGGTGGTAACAATCTAACCAAATTATGGCACCTGGTGGTGTAGTGGGTAATTACAGTGCTCCAATCGGATTGAGCCAGTGAAGGTTTATATCCAAGAGATGGTTGGGGTTATTGCTCATATAATACCACTCAGGGATGAGTGAGGCTGGTCACTCTCATCTAAAATGTCAGGACCAAATTGCCTAGCCCCGGGCTTCTACATTTCTCTTGGGGCAACGCAGGAATTGGATGATGGACGGATGGAAATTATCATCATCATACCATCATACAGACTTTTCTTGTCACCTAAGGATGAAGTGAGGTATGATACAGAAATAATTCAGTATTAACCCTTAACAGCTCATTACATATATGCATCATCATTATTATTCACACCTCTTTTCCCACCTAAAGACAAGGTGAGGTTGAGTCCGGACAGCTAGAAAAGATCAGATGGAAGGATTCCGGAATACATAATAGAAGTAGGCATATGGAAAAACTATAATGCTGCACTGGAGAAGAATATCTGCTAGTAAACCAAGGGAATCATAGGATAAATGAGTCTCTGGGGGTATAATCTCAGTGGCTTTGGGAATCCTTAACACCTCTTCCTAAGCAACTTATTCTGCACATTGTACCTCATTATTCTCCTGTAAGTTATTAATGCAAACTGTTGATACTGAAACACTATGACATACAGGAGAGAGTTAAGGTGTAATAGGCTATGCACAATAACTTGCTAAGGAAGAGGCACCATAAAGCCTAGGAAACCTATGATATCACCCAATCAGGAGTATACTCTTACCCAACAAACATCCCTAGCCTCTTTAAGCTTAGTTTATGGCCTGATGCAGTCAGACTGGAGGGTTCTTTGATCAATCAGTCTTACTTCATATTAAAAACTCATCAATATTTATGCAACCAATTCTTTGTATTCATTTTATGGAAGTGTTCAGTTCCATCACGTGAAAACAGATTGACTACAGTAGGTATGCTCTACTGCAATTTTTTTTTTTTTTAACCTAGATTGGATTAGATCAGGGCATCATCTAGCCCTACTAAGTTATCAATTTAAATTTGAACTAAGTAGAATCACAGATGACACATGCCCAAACTGAATACCAGGCCCACTAAGCTGCAGACACATCAAGAGCATAGGGAACTAAGAGAACGACCTTATAGAGGCAGATGTTATCTGCGGTTGACAGGTCTGCTTGATCAGATGGACCAGGACTGTTTAACAACACATTTGAAATTTTGCTTGTCAATGGAAATACATTTACTACAGTATAAACCTTGATGTAAATACATTTACTACAGTATAAACCTTGATGTAAATAAATTTACTGCAGTATAAACCTCTCTGGAATTCCAGTGCACATAAAAATATCCTATGTTATACCCTGTGAATATCAAGCATAAATTTACTATAACAGGTAAAAGAAAAAAAAATGGAGAGCACACTGTGGATGCCCCGTTACTGTGGACGGCTTGAGGCAGTTGTATCATGTGCCAGGGGAGAAGACCAATTAGCAGGACTTAAAACTACGGGCAGAACAACTGGTGAGGAACCCCCATGGGTGGATCCAGGGAGTGAATGAATGCATGCACCACAACAGCAGTCTTCCCTCGCTGATCTGGCAAGGCAAGGAATTATTAACTATGGGTAGTGGTGGCCGGGTTGGTTGAGAGGTGGTCTGGTGTCCTAATGGGTGTGTGTGTGCTTCCTGGCTGGGACAAAGAAAAGTTTCAGCATTGAATTTCATTAAAGCAGAAGTAACTGATCTATCATCAGACCCACTGACATGTCATCAAAACACCCCTGCTACCAATACACCAGTACTGTATGAGACAGCCCTGGGGTGTATTCAGCATGGAAAGTGGGTGTTTGTCCCAAAGGGGTGACTTTTGGAGGTGTGTGGTATGTGTGAGGGCTGCTGGACCTGAGGGAGCAGGCTCCTTAGCCAACACCTAGAGTCAGACACATTACCTATATTAAAAAATAATAATAATAATAATAATATTAATAAGCTTGGTCTAATATTACTACCCAACTTGAAAGCCGAGTTGTGGAAAAAGATCAACACTTAAGGGAAAAGCTGTAGAGTTGCATACTGCCTTACTGTTCCACTAAGCTATGCAAAACAAGCTGTAAAAAGACAAAATCTCAGAAAATGTGAAAGCACTATGGCTCAGATTATGAGTCTCTACTACCACTACAAACTTAATATAAATGCACCCTAACTCCTTCTTTATCCCTCAATAACAAGGCTCTCATTGGCCTGACCTGAAGGACTAATTTATGATGGTTAGTAGAGAACTGTGAAACCTTTAGTGAGGAAATAAGGTCTAAAAAAAAAAAAAGGAGAATATGTTTTAAATGTACCAAAACAGTTCATGTGTCAAATCCTTGAAAATGATAAAGCTGTGGTAAGAGGCAGTACTACTGTATTTCGTGTACTGGAAGATTCTGAAGCCGTAGATGTACTGGTCACACTGGTTAATGGGGCAGAAGCTGTCAATGGAGCTATATCATCCATTCTTGTGAATATTGGATCATGCAAGGAAGAAAATTAAATTATTAGTCAACTAGGGAGACGATGTAACTGAAAGAGTGGGCAGAAGAGAAGCAAAGAACAGTGAGGTGAGAGAGAACACAGACAGGCAGAGATGTTTGGATGTATTCTTCCCCCCTCCCCCCATCCACAGGGGGAATCTGTGAGAGAGAGAGAGAGAGAGAGAGAGATCTGATGCTTAAAGGAGTTACACAACTTGGAAAAGTGAATAGAAAGCATCTTTTTGTGAAAGATGATAGCAGGGTGAGAGGCCATGAATATAAACTGAGGAAAGGAAAATATTTAGTTTCCCAAAGTATGCATACCCGGAACAGTGTCTGGAAGGGGGGAGGGGGGGTTACAAGAAAAATAATCAGGGGTTAAACAGATTGGATACAAGTAAAGATGGAGACAACACAATCATAGCTCAAATCCTGTACGGTATCCTGGTACTACAATTAAGTCAATTTGAAAGCATATAAAAGAACTCAGGAGGTCTGCTATTGTGGGGGCTTGAACCCTTTACCTGAGGCACAAGCACCACAACAACGAACCTCTCCAGACAAAAAAAAAAAAAAAAAATCATCATCCAAACCATGAAGGTGCAAAGAACAATTACAAACCTGAGAGACGAAACTAACCAAAAGTCTGTCCAATTATATGGCCCACACCCTCATTCACTGACCATTTAAGCCCCAGAACCCATTCACAACTCAGTGGCATAAAGACCCTCCAAAACATAACCTGTCTTGTGGAAGAATCATAAAATAAAAATATACAGTATTATCATAACTGGTGGTGACCATCATCCACTCAAATAATGGGGTGATGTGGAGCATCTCAATACCACTGTTAACTGGGTAGAGAGAGACAAATGTGCCAGCCATTCAGAACCATACCTCCACACCCTTCCCTGCACTCTGCTGTGTCTGCCACAAAGGAACATGGTTCACTGTACAGAACAGCCCAACAGAAGCAGTTTCTTGCCTGCATTTAATGGGTCTGGTCAACCAGACAAACCAAAGTTACTAACAATGACAACAGTTCTTGCATTGTGTTGTGTTCTTCATATTGCTGTTAAATAAAAATAGTTCATTTAATGCCTTCCATGGTCTCTGCCAACACAGGAATATCAATGAACTTTTGCTTGTGATTATACATACCTTCTGAAAGACACGTTCCAAATAAAACTGCTATGTTGACTGCCAACATCTAAACAGGTCCAAAAGATATATCTTCTCACAACTGCTGTCCTGGTCGTGTCTGCTGGCCTCACAGCATCCACGGCCACATCTGTAAATTGTGGATTTATTGAGTGGGATAAATTTGGAACTTTATTAATTCACTTACATTCTTTGGTACTGCAGACACTGGCTGATAAGTGGTATGAAGCAGTTAAGTGTGGTTGCTTAAGCCTGTGAGGTGGTCAGAATTCTGAGGGTCTGAAAGCTTAGTGAATGATGATGTGAATGAAGGGGTTGCAACTTCTAATATGATTAGTGCACAAGTTCATGACACCACAGCTGCCACACTAGGGTATTTTTCTATTAAAAAAATAGTTATGTACTGTACTTTATTGCATTCCTTTTGAGTCAGTATGACAACAAATATACAGTTGATTGGAGAAACAAAAAAAATGTTTGTGACGTGACTGAATGCATCAGGAGAATTACTCTAGGATGGTTTAGCCAGGTAGAGAGGATGATGAATGAGAGACTGACTATAAGAGTCCATGTGAGTGGAGTGATGTGGAGGTGAAGACTAAGAACGAGATGATAAGATTAGGTGGTGACAGAAATAACAGAGGGGTGTGAAAGTTGAAGGGAAGGCAGCCAAATGACAGAGGACTGGGTGACAAGGAGGCAATTTGTTTGTGGTGTGCCCTCTTAAGGAATAAAGGCGTCTAGCTGAAGATAAATATTCTTTGTGCACAAGGGACATGGGAGATTTTGCCAAAGGCACAACTTGGTGATTCCAGCCACTCACAATTCATCTCTGGCAACGCAACACAAAGTCCAACTTTCTGAACTTTATTGTAGGTCCACCTTGCTATACGGGCAGGTTACATTCATGGAAAACCGACAAGACAGCTGCACGCCTCGAGAAGCCCGATGGCCAAACCAACAGCCAGTGATTATTAAGGTATGTTTGTTGTGCTAAAGCTTAAAATACCAAAATTCGATAATTAGCATTGTATGACTGTCAAAGGATCAGTCCAAATGTGTTTTGGGTGGTCAATGGCCCAAGTGGTCCCCCAACAAGCAAGGCCTCACATGACAAGCACAAAAATACGTCAGGATTAAGTTTGGTCCGGTAACTGGCTTGAAATCTTTTTCTTTTGGGATTATGAGAGGTTCATATATATATATATATATATTTCCCTTTATTTCAACTGCCGGAGAGGGAATGGGAGTAATATATAGGAAACGAGTGATCTGTGGTAGTAACAAATTACAATAACACACAGCACACTAAAAGACCTTGGAAAAAGAAATTTTAAGTCTAGGGAGGGGTATATACCCGAAACTATAAATATACCGTAACCATAGGCGCCGTTCACAAAAAACTATATAGGCTATGTAGCTCTATGTCTCCAGTATCTCATCAAACTTACCTTTGTTGCTTGCTAATCACCTTCAAGTCTTCCAAAGAGTATGGACGGCATAAACTTGTGATGATTTAAAAACCAACATCTGGTTAAATGGCCGGACTCCGGACCTTTAAAACGTAAACAAACACGACCCTTTAGAATATCCTTTAAATATCCGAAGTTAAAACACGTTTACTTAAAGGCTATGTAAATTTTTCGGTTTTCCCCTTTCACAGACTATATTCTAGCATTAAAACAAATAAGGATGACAAGGCTATGATGGGATTTAAAACCTGTCATCCACCTACAGTTTAAAGGGACATCTTGGCTCACCTGGTGCAGACAGCGCTCTATATTCTCATTATTACTAATAATTACACACTACTTTAACATCTCCGCTGGTCATTCTTGGCACACGACATTAACTAATTCACAGACAGGAGAATTACCACGGTATTATTTACAGAAATATGAATAAAATACAAAAATATCCACTCACCTTCACACCAGCTCCTTCCTCGCTCCCATAATTCCTCAGTGACGTCACAAATTCCTTTGTTTTTCATGGCAAACTGCGCATAAACTAATTACATATATTTCACCAGCTTCTTCAAATAATAAGTGTCTAAAATATATAAAGAGGAAAGTAAAATTATATTCGTAATTTTTACAACTCCCAGTATTTCCCAGTTAAAAGATAATAAAGATCTTGTCATACACATGCAGACTGTACTCCAATCACGTACGCTACGAAAATAAAAAAAAATCTCCATCTTGTAAAGTATATTATTTTTAAATCATCCTGACCTAGATTTTAGTCCTTTTTACATGCTATTTAACGAAGCTCTGTGGCAGAAAAAGACAATGCTAGGCTATGGCTCTACATCCTTTCCACAACACTTCGTGACAAGTGTTATGCTGTGTTTTATGGCGCGACCTCTCGCTCCGTAAGACACAGACACAAGCCTTGGGCTATTTCAAGACCGGGCTAGAACATATACCAATGGAACAGGGCAAAAACACAGGCAAACCAGTATTACACATATATTAACCAGATAGACTGACGCAATACAATATAGAAAATCCCTTATGGTACAACTAAGGCAACACACAATATAGCAGTATAGCACACTGGAAATTATAAGTCTGTGGCTCACTGGGGCAGCATACACTGTTCAATATTAGCCAGGCGGTTCTAGGCCTTGGGTATAGTTCACCTGTATCACTGGGGAGTACTGAACCTTCACATTAACAGGAGTTCACGGAGAGTCACAGGGGAAGCTGGGAGTCACTAGTTTCACTACATGGTGCACTAGAGCGGTTGTTATAACGGACGGTAGTTATCACAAAGGAGGGGGGAGTTACACGGGGAATGTTCCTCTGGGGAGGGGGGGGGCTCGCAACAAGATGTTAGCACTCATGGGGGTGGTGGAGACTTTATAATGTGTAACAGTGTCACTCACAGTTTTGGGGTTGAGTCCAGGAGGTTCAGGTGGCGGCCCAGGGGTAGGTGGGAGGCCGTCTGGGTAGTGTGGGGCTGTCTCATGAGGTGGGCGGCGAAGAGGTGTGGTCAGAGGTTTACCTTTGGTCCTCAGGGAGGTGGCCTAGGGAGTGGCAGGGCCCTCGGGACTGGGGCCAAACAGGGCCAAGAGGCGGGCATCCCTACGCCAGCCTCGGGACGTCATTAAAGTCCGGTGGGCGGCCTTGGGCTGGGTGGAACCCGGGGTCGGTGGCGTGCCTCTCGGTGGCTGGGGGCTGCCGTCTGGCGGGGGGGAGGAGGCCATTAGGAGTCGTCTGCAGCCACAGTGTCCCTACGAGTCTGTCAGCGCCTGGGTCTGTAGAGGGGATGGCTGGATAGACAGGACGCTCATGACTGGTCTGCTCCACACGTCCTGCCACAACATACCTGCTGGGGAGCAATCTCCACCTCCAGTGGTGTGGTGGGAGGCAGAGGGGCGTCTCACTCGGCCGCAGGAAGGGTGGGCCGAGCCAGAGACCTGCTCCTCTATGGAAGCCTCCGGCCTAGTGGAGGGAGAACCGGCTGTCGCTCCCTCTACTCGGCAGGTCCAACAGATGCTGACGGAACTCCACGCCGGGGAGGGAGGAGGAGTTTCTGAAGAAGCTTCTCCAGCCTGGCAAGTCCGGTGGACGTTGCCCAGGCTCCTGGGCTGGGGAGTGGAAGAAGGAGATCCGGCGGACGCTCTTCCCACCCGGCAAGTCTGGTGGACATTACCAGGGCACCACTCGTCCCGGTGGCGACAGGATGGAGAGGTCCAGTGGACGCTACCACGCTCCTGCTGCCAGGTGAGAGTTGCAGCCGCGGAGTACCCAGCAGGTGCCTCTGCTATGGCATGTCCGGCGGATGCTACCAGGGCTCTGCTCCCTTTCCTGGGAAGGGCAGGAGAGGTCTGGCGGACGCTCTCACATCGGCTAATCCAGCAGACAGAACCCTCCCGACGGCGGGTGGAAGAAGAGGGAGAACCGGCAGTCGCTCCCTTTACAGCAAATCCGGCGGATGTTGCTGTGCCGCTGCTCCCCTGGGGTGTCGTAGGGCTGAGAAGACTGGCAGTCGTTCTTCCTCTGCTAGCAGTTCCAGCAGGATCTGCTGAGGGCCTACGTGGGACTCCTAGATTGCAAGTCCCGCCCCGAGTCTAGTGATGGCTGCAGTGGCCGGAGAGTAATGTCCCCCGACTGCTACCTTGGTTTTGGTCCTTTTTTTTTTTTTTTTAAATGCAAGGAAGAAGGAACCAAAGGCCACAGGCCTGCATACTGTTCCTTCCAAGAAAAAGCAAAAACAATACAAAAGAGAGCCAAATTCAAGATCCAATCATTTCGAGATGCCTGGACACACTGCGTTTGAAAGATTGGAGATCATAGGAAGTAGGAAATACAGACAGAGGGAGACAGTTCCAGAGTTGACCAGTTGCATAAATGAAGGACTGGGAGTAACGGTTAACTCTTGCATTAGAGAGTTGGACAGAAAAGGGATGAGAGCTTGTTGCTAGACGGGTACTACGTGCCCGTCGTAGAGGTGGAGGGATGCAAGCAGACAGTTCAGAGGAACAGTGACCATTGAAGTAGCGATAGAAGAGAGATAAAGATGCAACAGTGCGGCGAAGAGACAAAGGTTCAAGGGAATCAGTAAGAGGAGGAGAGTTAATGAGACGAAAAGCCTTTGACTCCACCCTATTGAGAAGAGCTGCATGTGGGGAGCCTCCCCACACATGAGAGTTGTACTCCATACACGGGCGAATAAAACCCGTGTACAAGGTCAACATCTGTGCAGGGGTAAAGAAAGCTCGGAGTCGGGCCAGCACACCTAATCTCTTGGAAGCAGATTTCACAAGAGATGTAATATGTTCCTTCCAAGACAAATCCCGAGAGAATGAAACCCCTAGCATGTTCAAGGATGATGCAGGACCGAGCTGGACATTATTAAACATTAGTGGGTAATCCTGAGGAAGATTTTGTCGAGTTGATAAGTGTAAGAACTGAGTTTTTGATGCATTAAAAATAACAAGATTATTTTTACCCCAATCAGAGATATGAGCCAAGTCAGACATTAGGTGTGCCATAGCCTCATCCCTTGTTTGCTGAAGTAACTGCTGAGATGGACGTTGCGGAAATCGAATGGAAAGGTGAAGGGTGGAATCATCAGCATATGAGTGGATAGGGTTAAATGTACAGCTTAGAAGGTCATTGATGAATAAAAGAAAGAGAGTTGGTGATAGGACAGAGCCCTGAGGAACACCACTGTTGATAGGTCTAGGAGAACGATGGCCGTCTACAACAGCAGCTATAGAACGACCACAAAGGAAGCTAGAGATGAAGGCACAGATAGAAGGATAGAAACCGTAAGAGGGCAGTTTGGAAATCAAAGATTTATGCCAGACTCGATCGAAAGCCTTTGAGATGTCAAGTGCAATGGCAAAGCTTTCGCCAAAGTCCCGAAAGAAGGATGACCAGGAGTCTGAAGGTGAGAAGATCGCCAGTGGAGCGTCCCTGACGGAACCCATACTGACGATCAGAAAGAAGGTTGTGACAGGAAAGATGCTTTAAAATTTTTCTGTTAAGAACTGATTCGAAAACTTTTGATACACAGGATGTTAAAGCAATTGGACGATAGTTAGAGGGTTGGGAATGGTCACCCTTCTTTGGGACTGGCTGAATGAGAGCAAACTTCCAGCAAGAAGGAAAGGTACAAGTTGAGAGACAAAGGCGAAAGAGTTTACCTAGGCAGGGTGTAAGCACAGAAGCACAGTTTTTGAGGACAACAGGAGGGACTCCATCAGGACCATATGCCTTTTTAGTACTGAGGCCAGTGATGGCAGAAAACACATCAGCTGAAGAAATTTTAATGTCAGTCAAGAGGAAGTCAGAGGGGGGAAGTGATGGAGGAATAGCACCGGAATCATCTAAGGTGGAATTGGAGGAGAAAGTCTGAGCAAAGAGATCTGCTTTATCAGTAGAAGAAATAGCTACAGAGCCATCAGAGTAGAAAAGAGGAGGGAAGGATGATGAGGTAAAGTTGTTAGAAAGGTTTTTGGCAAGGTGCCAGAAGGAGCGAGAAGAATTCGAGTTGGAGAGTTGGGAACATTTAGCACGGATGAAAT